>RXON01003119.1:0-229309 GCA_009667805.1 Leptobrachium leishanense
TGTTTTCTTCACCAGGGAAAGAATTCTTCGGTCATCCACCACAGTTGTTTTCCGTGGTCTCCCGGGTCTTTTGGTGTTGCTGAGCTCACGGTGCGTTCCTTCTTTTTGAGAATGTTCCAAACAGTTGTTTTGGCCACGCCTAATGTTCTTGCTATCTCTCTGATGGGTTTGTTTTGGCCACGCCTAATGTTCTTGCTATCTCTCTGATGGGTTTGTTTTGTTTCTTCAGCCTAATGATGGCTTGCTTCACTGATAGTGACAGCTCTTTGGATCTCATCTTGAGAGTTGACAGCAACAGATTCCAAATGCAAATAGCACACTTGAAATGAACTCTGGGCCTTTTATCTGCACATTGTAATTGGGGTAATGAGGGAATATCACACACCTGGCCATGGAACAGCTGAGAAGCCAATTGTCCCATTACCTTGGTCCCTTAACAAGTGGGAGGCACATCTGCAAACTGCTGTAAGTCCTACACCGTTCACCTGAGTTGGATGTACATACCCTCAAATTAAAGCTGACAGTCTGCAGTTAAAGCACATTGTGTTTGTTTCATTCCAACTCCATTGTGGTGGTGTATAGAGCCAAAGATGTTACAATTGTGTCCATGTCCCAATATTTCTGGACCTGACCGTATACACACACGCGAGCTGCCATGCCGGAGTTATAACGCTTACATTCATGGGGTCTCCTTTGTAAGGTTAGTTTGGTGGCACCGGCCACGCCGGGGTATCAGGGCATCAAACCTAAAAAGTGTGTAAGCCACACGGACGCGGAGCGCCGGTATTCAGGACAGTTATATTGATAAAGACTGATAAACCCCACGAGCAGCGACACGTGGAATACACAGACAGCTCCTGTCCCCAGCCGTGGCCACGTATTGCTCACCGCAGGAGGTCCAGGCCGGTATTTATGGTAAACAGCTCACACCATGAATGGTGCATTCACCTCCTGCACTGAGCGTCCTCTCCAAATGCTAATATTGACATTTTACAAAAGGCGCAGAGCATCGCTCCGTATAACAACACCTCCCCGCTCTATGAGAGCAACACCAGCTCATAAACACGGCTTTATCTGGAGGGATATGGTCATGTGACACGCAGGGAGCACCGACACGCAGGGAGCGCCGACACGCAGAGAGCGCCGACACGCAGAGAGCGCCGCCACGCAGAGAGCGCCGACACGCAGAGAACCACCGACACGCAGGGAGCGCCGACAAACAGAGAACCACCGACACGCAAGGAGCGCCGACACACAGAGAGCGCCGACACGCAGGGAGCACGACAAGCAGGGAGCACGACACGCAGAGAGCGTCGACACGCAGAGAGCCGCCGACACGGAGGGAGCCCCGACACGCAGAGAGCCGCCGACACGCAGAGAGCGCCGACACGCAGGGAGCGCCGACACGCAGAGAACCACCGACACGCAGGGAGCGCCGACACGCAGAGAGCATCGACACGAAGAGAGCACGACACGCAGGGAGCGCCGACACGCAGAGCACCGACACGCAGAGAGCACCGACACGCAGAGAGCACCGACACGCAGAGAGCACCGACACGCAGAGAGCACCGACACGCAGAGAACGCCGAAACACAGAAACGCCGACACGCAGAGAACCACAGACACGCAGAGAACCACCGACACGCAGGGAGCGCCGACACGCAGAGAACCGCCGACACGCAGAGAACGCCGACACGCAGAGAACGCCGACACGCAGAGAACGCCGACACGCAGAGAGCGTAGACACGCAGGGAGCGCCGACACGCAGAGAGCACCGACACGCAGGGAGCGCCGACACGCAGGAGCGCCGACACGCAGGGAGCGCCGACACCAGAGAACCGCCGACACGCAGAAACGCCGACACGCAGAGAACGCCGACACGCAGAACCACCGACACGCAGGAGCGCCGACACGCAGAGAGCACCGACACGCAGGGAGCGCCGACACGCAGGGAGCGCCGACACGCAGAGAGCCGCCGACACGCAGAGAGCACCGACACGCAGGGAGCGCCGACACGTAGAGAGCGTAGACACGCAGGGAGCGCCGACACGCAGAGAGCACCGACACGCAGAGAGCGTCGACACGCAGAGAGCACGACATGCAGGGAGCGCCGACACGCAGGGAGCGCTGACACGCAGGGAGCGCCGACACGCAGAGAGCGCCGACACGCAGAGAGCACCGACACGCAGAGAGCACCGACACATAGGGAGCGCCGACACAATGGGAGCTCCGACACGCAGAGAGCACGACACGCAGGGAGCGCCGACACGCAGGGAGCGCCGACACGCAGGGAGCGCCGACACGCAGAGAACCACCGACACGCAGGGAGCGCCGAGACGCATAGAGCATCGACACGCAGAGAGCATCGACACGAAGAGAGCACGACATGCAGGGAGCGCCGACACGCAGGGAGCGCCGACACGCAGAGAGCCGCGACACGCAGAGAGCACCGACACGCAGAGAGCACCGACACGCAGAGAACGCCGATACGCAGAGAACCACCGACACGCAGAGAACCACCGACACGCAGAGAACCGCCGACACGCAGAGAGCACCGACACGCAGGGAGCGCCGACACGTAGAGAGCGTAGACACGCAGGGAGCGCCGACACGCAGAGAGCCGCGACACGCAGAGAGCACCGACACGCAGAGAGCACCGACACGCAGAGAGCACCGACACGCAGAGAACGCCGATACGCAGAGGACCACCGACACGCAGAGAACCACCGACACGCAGAGAACCACCGACACGCAGAGAACGCCGACACACAGAGAGCACCGACACGCAGGAGCGCCGACACGTAGGAGCGTAGACACGCAGGGACGCCGACACGCAGAGAGCACCGACACGCAGAGAGCGCCGACACGCAGAGACGCCGACACGCAGAGAGCACCGACACGCAGAGAGCACCGACACGCAGAGACGCCGACACGCAGGGAGCTCCGACACGCAGAGAGCACGACACGCAGGGAGCGCCGACACGCAGGGAGCGCCGACACGCAGAGAACCACCGACACGCAGGGAGCGCCGAGACGCATAGAGCATCGACACGCAGAGAGCATCGACACGAAGAGAGCACGACATGCAGGGAGCGCCGACACGCAGGGAGCGCCGACACGCAGAGAGCCGCGACACGCAGAGAGCACCGACACGCAGAGAACGCCGATACGCAGAGAGAACCACCGACACGCAGAGAACCACCGACACGCAGAGAACCGCCGCACGCAGAGAGCACCGACACGCAGGGAGCGCCGACACGTAGAGAGCGTAGACACGCAGGAGCGCCGACACGCAGAGAGCCGCGACACGCAGAGAGCACCGACACGCAAGAGCACCGACACGCAGAGAACGCCGATACGCAGAGAACCCCGACACGCAGAGAACCACCGACACGCAGAGAACCGCCGACACGCAGAGAGCACCGACACGCAGGGAGCGCCGACACGTAGAGAGCGTAGACACGCAGGGAGCGCCGACACGCAGAGAGCACCGACACGCAGAGAGCGCCGACACGCAGAGAGCGCCGACACGCAGAGAGCACCGACACGCAGAGAGCACCGACACGCAGAGAGCGCCGACACGCAGGGAGCTCCGACACGCAGAGAGCACGACACGCAGGGAGCGCCGACACGCAGGGAGCGCCGACACGCAGAGAACCACCGACACGCAGGGAGCGCCGACACGCATAGAGCATCGACACGCAGAGAGCATCGACACGAAGAGAGCACGACATGCAGGGAGCGCCGACACGCAGAGAGCCGCGACACGCAGAGAGCCGCGACACGCAGAGAGCACCGACACGCAGAGAGCACCGACACGCAGAGAACGCCGACACGCAGAGAACCGCCGACACGCAGAGAACCGCCGACACGCAGAGAATGCCGACACGCAGGGAGCGCCGACACGCAGAGAGCACCGACACGCAGGGAGCGCCGACACGCAGGGAGCGCCGACACGCAGGGAGTGCCGACACGCAGGGAGCGCCGACACGCAGAGAACCACCGACACACAGGGAGCGCCGACACGCAGAGAGCCGCCGACACGCAGAGAGCACCGACACGCAGAGAGCACCGACACGCAGAGAACGCGACACGCAGAGAACCACCGACACGCAGGGAGCGCCGACACGCAGGGAGCGCCGACACGCAGAGAGCACAACACGCAGGAATAATCATGAGATTGCAGCAGAATCTGCTTATAAATGAAAATTACACGGAAATCAGAGGCAGATTTGATTTGTGCCGCAGGAATTACAGGGGAACGTCTGTGCGATCCAGCTTTAATGCTCAGCAGACACATCTTACACAGGGTGACCCCCTGACCCGCCCCAGCAGATCCGACAGCCAGGAGAAAGGGATCACATCAAATTATCAAACACAGCCCATTTACCCGCCCCCACCAGTGACCTACAGCTCATTATGTGTCAACAAGGTGCAGGGACCCGTCTGTGACACAGCAAGACAGCATGGAGCCCCGACCCCTGTATAACTGTATCATGAGAGGATAAAACCACAATAACTGCATAGAACACACAGCTCAGGCCTCTCAGACTGCATATTACACACCGGGAAGAATACAGAGAGGAGTGCAGCCATCCTATAGATGTATATATGATATGAATTATTTATTTATTTTTTAAAGTGTTTCTCCAGGAAGGATACATTGAGATTTCTCTTGTTTCCAGGAAGGATACATTGAGATTTCTCTTGTTTCCAGGAAGGATACATTGAGATTTCTCTTGTTTCCAGGAAGGATACATTGAGATTTCTCTGGTTTCTTCGGAAGGATACATTGAGATTTCTCTGGTTTTCCAGGAAGGATACATTGAGATTTCTCTGGTTTCCCAGGAAGGATACATTGAGATTTCTCTTGTTTCCAGGAAGGATACATTGAGATTTCTCTGGTTTTCCAGGAAGGATACATTGAGATTTCTCTGGTTTTCTAGGAAGGATACATTGAGATTTCTCTGGTTTTCTAGGAAGGATACATTGAGATTTCTCTTGTTTCCAGGAAGGATACATTGAGATTTCTCTTGTTTCCAGGAAGGATACATTGAGATTTCTCTTGTTTCCAGGAAGGATACATTGAGATTTCTCTGGTTTCTTCGGAAGGATACATTGAGATTTCTCTGGTTTTCCAGGAAGGATACATTGAGATTTCTCTGGTTTCCCAGGAAGGATACATTGAGATTTCTCTGGTTTTCCAGGAAGGATACATTGAGATTTCTCTGGTTTTCTAGGAAGGATACATTGAGATTTCTCTGGTTTTCTAGGAAGGATACATTGAGATTTCTCTTGTTTCCAGGAAGGATACATTGAGATTTCTCTGGTTTTCCAGGAAGGATACACTGAGATTTCTCTGGTTTTCCAGGAAGGATAGAAACATAGAAAGATGTCGGCAGATAAGAACCTTTCGGCCCATCTAGTCGCCCAATTACATGGATACTTTACCTGGATTTATCTTTTGTTTAGGATAGCCTTATGCCTATCCCATGCCTGCTTAAATTCAATTACTGTTTTGGCCTCTACCACTTCTACTGGAAGACTGTTCCATGTATCCACCACCCTCTCTTTTTAAAGTGTTTCTCCAGGAAGGATACATTGAGATTTCTCTTGTTTCCAGGAAGGATACATTGAGATTTCTCTTGTTTCCAGGAAGGATACATTGAGATTTCTCTTGTTTCCAGGAAGGATACATTGAGATTTCTCTGGTTTTCCAGGAAGGATACACTGAGATTTCGCTGGTTTTCCAGGAAGGATACATTGAGATTTCTCTGGTTTCCCAGGAAGGATACATTGAGATTTCTCTGGTTTTCCAGGAAGGATACATTGAGATTTCTCTGGTTTTCTAGGAAGGATACATTGAGATTTCTCTGGTTTTCTAGGAAGGATACATTGAGATTTCTCTTGTTTCCAGGAAGGATACATTGAGATTTCTCTGGTTTTCCAGGAAGGATACACTGAGATTTCTCTGGTTTTCCAGGAAGGATACATTGAGATTTCTCTGGTTTCCCAGGAAGGATACATTGAGATTTCTCTGGTTTTCCAGGAAGGATACATTGAGATTTCTCTGTTTTTCTAGGAAGGATACACTGAGATTTCTCTGGTTTTCCAGGAAGGATACGTTGAGATTTCTCTGGTTTTCCAGGAAGGATACATTGAGATTTCTCTGGTTTTCCAGGAAGGATACATTGAGATTTCTCTGGTTTCTCCAGAAGGATACAATGAGATTTCTCTGGTTTTCCAAGAAGGATACATTGAGATTTCTCTGGTTTTCCAGGAAGGATACATTGAGATTTCTCTGGTTTTCCAGGAAGGATACATTGAGATTTCTCTGGTTTTCCAGGACGGATACAATGAGATTTCTCTGGTTTTCCAGGAAGGATACATTGAGATTTCTCTGGTTTCTCCGGAAGGATACAATGAGATTTCTCTGGTTTTCCAGGAAGGATACATTGAGATTTCTCTGGTTTTCCAGGAAGGATACATTGAGATTTCTCTGGTTTTCCAGGAAGGATACATTGAGATTTCTCTGGTTTTCCAGGAAGGATAGAAACATAGAAACATAGAAAGATGTCGGCAGATAAGAACCTTTCGGCCCATCTAGTCGCCCAATTACATGGATACTTTACCTGGATTTATCTTTTGTTTAGGATAGCCTTATGCCTATCCCATGCTTGCTTAAATTCAATCACTGTTTTGGCCTCTACCACTTCAACTGGAAGACTGTTCCATGTATCCACCACCCTCTCAGTAAAATAATGCTTCCTGATGTTACTTTTAAACCTTTGCCCCTCTAATCTAAGACTATGTCCTCTTGTTTTGCTACTTTGTTTCCTTTTAAATATACTCCCTTCCTCTACCTTGTGGATTCCCTTTACGTATTTAAATGTTTCTATCATATCTCCTCTGTCTCGTCTTTTTTCCAAGTTGAACATGTTAAGATCATTAAGCCTTTCCTGGTAACTTTTCTCCTTCAAGCCGTACACCATTTTAGTAGCCCTTCTCTGAACTCTCTCTAAGATGTCTATATCCTTCTGGAGATACGGTCTCCAGTACTGCACACAGTACTCCAAGTGAGGTCTCACCAGTGCTCTGTACAGTGGCATGAGCACTTCCTTTTCCTACTGCTAATACCTCTCCCTACACAACCAAGCATTCTGCCAGCATTTCCAAGCATTCTGCTAGCATTTCCAAGCATTCTGCCAGCATTTCCTGCTGCTCTATTACATTGACTACTTACCCTTAGATCCTCTGAAATAATAACCCCTAAATCCCAACCCTCAGATGTATCAAATATTCTATATTCAGCCCTTGGGTTTTTACGTCCCAGGTGCATTATCTTGCACTTATCCACATTAAAACTCAATTGCCACAACTCCGACCATTTTTTTAGTTTACCTAAATCATTTGTCATTTGGCTGATCCCTCCAGGAACGTCAACCCTGTTGCAAACCTTTGTGTCATCAGCAAAAAGACATACTTTTCCATTAATACCTTCTGCAATATCACTAATAAAAATATTAAAGAGAATGGGTCCAAGTACTGACCCCTGAGGTACCCCACTGGTAACAAGACCTTGCGCCGAATAAACTCCATTTACCACAACCCTCTGTTGCCTGTCACTCAGCCACTGCCTAATCCATTCAACAATATTGGAAACCAAGCTCAAAGATTGCAATTTATTGATAAGCCTTCTATGCGGAACAGTATCAAAAGCCTTACTGAAATCTAAATAAGCAATGTCTACTGCACCACCTGTGTCTATTATTTTTGTTACCCATCAAAAAAATCAATAAGATTAGTTTGGCATGATCTCCCTGAGGTAAACCCATGTTGTTTCTGATCCTGTAATCTATGTGTTTTTAGATGTTCAACAATCCTTTCCTTTAACATGGTTTCCATTAATTTCCCCACTACTGACGTAAGACTAACTGGCCTATAGTTCCCAGATTCCTCCCTACTACCCTTCTTGTGAATGGGCACAACATTTGCTAATTTCCAGTCTTCTGGGACGACTCCCGTTAGCAAGGATTGGTTAAATAAATCTGTTAACGGTTTTGCTATTACATCACTGAGCTCTTTTAATAATTTAGGGTGGATCCCATCAGGCCCCATTGATTTATTTGTCTTTACTTTAGACAGCTGCTGTAGAACCTCCTCCTCTGTAAACTGATATGTAATTGTCTCGTTAGTGTTTCCTCCTAACTGAGGTCCCTTTCCTTCCTTTTCTTCTGCAAAGACTGAACAAAAATATTCATTGAGGCAGTCAGCAAGACTTTTATCCTCTTCTACATACCTTCCTTCCTTTGTTTTTAATCTAACTAATCCTTGTTTTACTTTTCTTTTCTCGTTTATGTATCTAAAAAATGTTTTGTCCCCCTTTTTTACTGACTGAGCTATTTTCTCTTCTGCGTGTGCTTTGGAAGCTCTTATAAATTGCTTTGCCTCTTTCTGCCTAATCTTATAGGTTTGCCTATCTTCTTCACTCTGAGTTGTTTTATAATTATTGAATGCTATCTTCTTGTTCTTCACTATTTTGGCCACTTCTGCAGAGTACCACAGTGGTTTCTTCCCTTTTTTGTTTTTGCTAACAAGTCGAATGCAATTGCCTGTGGCCTTCAATAATGCTTCTTTTAAATAATCCCATTTCTCCTGGACACCCTTTAAACTCCTCCAGTCTGATAATGACTCCTTCACACAAAATCTCATTTTAGAAAAATCTGTTTTTTTAAAGTCTAAAACTTTTGTTTTTGTGTGGTGCGGCTTCATCTCTGTTCTTATATTAAACCATACGGACTGGTGATCACTAGATCCCAAATTTTCACCTACAACAACGTCCGATACCAAACCTCCATTTGTGAGTATTAAATCCAATATGGCCTCTTTACGGGTCGGCTCCTCAACTACTTGTGTTAGAGATAATCCCAGTAGGGAGTTTAGAATATTTGTACTCCTGGTGCACCCAGCTGTTTTGGTTTTCCAGTTCACATCAGGAAGATTAAAGTCCCCCATGATAATAACTTCCCCCTTCATTGCCATTTTGGCTTTCCTCAAGCAGCAGATTATCTAGCTCTTCTACTTGTCCAGGGGGTCTATAGATCACACCTACATGAGCTACTGTATGATTGCCAAATGTTAGCGTAACCCAAACTGACTCTATGTTCACCTCGCTCACTTTTATTTGGTTCATTTTTATGTTGTTTTTCACATACAGGGCCACTCCTCCTCCTTTCCTACCTTCTCTGTCTTTTCTATATAAAGAGTACCCCGGTATTGTTATGTCCCAGTTATTTTTCTCACTGAACCATGTCTCAGTAACCGCCACTAAATCTACTTTTTCAGCTGCCATCATTGCCTGATGCATTGAGATTTCTCTGGTTTTCAGTTTGTCCTAGATTTAATAACATTGAAATGTTACAGAAACACAAAGTAATAAAATGCAAAATATTAAAAACACAAAAATACATATATTCACCGTGTTACACGTTTACAGGTGCATTCTGTATATAGTCACTGTGTCACATGTTTACAGGTGCATTCTGTATATAGTCACTGTGTTACATGTTACAGGTGCATTCTGTATATAGTCACTGTGTTACATGTTTACAGGCACATTCTGTATATAGTCACTATGTTACATGTTTACAGGTGCATTCTGTATATAGTCACTGTGTTACATGTTACAGGTGCATTCTGTATATAGTCACTGTGTTACATGTTTACAGGCACATTCTGTATATAGTCACTGTGTTACATGTTACAGGTGCATTCTGTATATAGTCACTGTGTTACATGTTTACAGGTACATTCTGCATATACAGTGGCAAGAAAAAGTATGTGAACCCTTTGGGATTACGTGGAGTTTTGCATGAATTGGTCATAAAATGTCTCTGATCTTCATCTAAGTCACAACAATTTGAAAAACACAGTCTGCTTAAAATAATACAACACAAACATTATATGTTTTCATGTGTTTTTTGAACATAACATGTAAACATTCACAGTGCAGGGTGGAAAAAGTATGTGAACCCCTAGCCTAATGACTTCTCCAAGAGCTAATTGGAGCCAGGAGTGAGCCAACCTTGAGTCCAATCAGTGTGATATTATTGGATGTGTTGCTGAAAGCTGTCCTGCCCTTTAAAAACACACACCAGTTTTGGGTTTACCGGTTTCAAGAAGCACTGCCTGATGTGAACCATGCCTCGCAGAAAAGAGCTCTCAGAAGACCTACGATCAAGAATTGTTGACTTGCACGAAGCTGGAAAGGGTTACAAAAGTATCTCCAAAAGCCTTGATGTGCATGTGTCCACGGTAAGACAGACTGTCTACAAATGGAGAAAGTTCAGCACTGTTGCTACTCTCCCTAGGCGTGGTCGTCCTGTAAAGATGACTGCAAGAGCACAGCGCAGAATGCTTAATGAGGTAAAGAAGAATCCTAGAGTGTCAGCTAAAGACTTACAGAAATCTCTGGCACATGTTAACATTTTTGTTGACAAATCTACAATAAGGAAAACATTAAACAAGAATGGAGTACATGGGAGGACACCACGGAGGAAGCCATTGCTGTCCAAAAAGAATATTGCAGCACGTTTGAAGTTTGCAAAAGAGCACCTGGATGATCCACAGCACTACTGGCAAAATATTCTGTGGACAGATGAAACCCAAATTGAGCTGTTTGGAAAAAACACACAACACTATGTGTTGGGAAACAAAGGCACAGCACACCAACATCAAAACCTCATCCCCACTGTAAAACATGGTGGAGGGAGCATCATGGTTTGGGGCTGCTTTGCTGCCTCAGGACCTGGACGGATTGTTGTCATTGATGGGAAAAATGAATTCCAGAGTTTATCAAGACATTTTGCAGGAAAACGTAAGACCATCTGTCCGCCAACTGAAGCTCCGCAGAGGATGGGTGATGCAACAGGACAATGACCCAAAGCATACAAGTAATTCAACAAAAGAATGGCTTCAACAAAACAAAATACGCCTTCTGGAGTGGCCCAGTCAGAGTCCTGACCTCAACCTGATTGAAATGCTGTGGCATGACCTTAAGAGAGCGATTCACACCAGACATCCCAAGAATATTGCTACACTGAAACAGTTTTGTGAAGAGGAGTGGTGCAAAATGACTCCAGATCGTTGTGCAGGTCTGATCTGCAACTACAGGAAACGTTTGGTTGAGGTTATTGCTGCCAAAGGAAGGTCAACCAGTTATTAAATCCAAAGGTTCACATACTTTTTCCACCCTGCACTGTGAATGTTTACATGTTATGTTCAATAAACACATGAAAACATATAATGTTTGTGTTGTATTATTTTAAGCAGACTGTGTTTTTCAAATTGTTGTGACTTAGATGAAGATCAGAGCACATTTTATGACCAATTCATGCAAAACTCCACGTAGTCCCGAAGGGTTCACATACTTTTTCTTGCCACTGTAGTCACCGTATTACATGTTTACAGGTGCATTGTGTATATAGTCACTGTGATACATGTTTACAGGCGCATTCTGTATATAGTCACTGTGTTACATGTTTACAGGCGCATTCTGTATATAGTCACTGTGTTACATGTTTACAGGTGCATTCTGTATATAGTCACCATGTTACATGTTTACAGGCGCATTCTGTATATAGTCACCGTATTACATGTTTACAGGTGCATTCTGTATATAGTCACTATGTTACATGTTTACAGGTGCATTCTGTATATAGTCACTGTGTTACATGTTTACAGGTACATTCTGTATATAGTCACTGTGTTACCTTTTTACAGGCGCATTCTGTATATAGTCACTGTGTTACATGTTTACAGGTGCATTCTGTATATAGTCACCATGTTACATGTTTACAGGTGCATTCTGTATTGAGGTATGTTAATAGGGAGCTCTTGAGTGACTTTAGACTGGGGGAAGATTTGATGGTGTCTGGGAGGTTATTCCAGAACTGAGGTGCTCTGTAGGAAAATGAGGATCGAGCCACTTTCTTTTTGTATTATGGTGTAAGTAAGGTGCTGGTCCTGGATCGGAGGTTATAGGATGAGGGAGCTGGTGGGGGAAGCAGTCTATTCAGATAGGGTGGCAGCTTCCCAGAAAAAGCTCTTAAACACCAGGCTGGAAAGGTGAAGGGTGCGTCTAGATTCCAGCGATGGCCAGTTTAGCTCTTTTAACATGTCACAATGGTGGGTCATGTAGTTACATTGTAGCACAAAGCGACAGAATGAGTTATACAATGTAGTAAGTTTATGAAGGTGTGTTTGTGGGGCGGCTGCATACACTACATCTCCGTATTCAATGGCCGGCATAAGCATTTGTTGTACAATCTGCTTTCTTACCGCGGGGCTCAGGCAGGATTTGTTTCTGTACAGGGCCCCTAGTTTGGGGTAGAGTTTAGATGAGAGTTTTTCGATGTGGAGCCAAAAGATAGATTTGGGTGTAACCACATACCTAGATATTTGAACGCAGTGACTGGTCAGCGTGCCATTTGATCTTGTCCTGACACATAGATGGAGTTGTAGGTTTTGTTACAAAGAGCATCGTAACAGTTGTGTCAGTATTTAGTTTATGTGTTTGATCCATTTTTCTCCCTCTGTGAATTGTTCTTGCAGCGCGGCCTCCAGCTGCGGGAGATTTGGTTGGCTGGTATAGATTACGGTGTATATGTTGCGTATAGATGGCGCGCATCTGTGCAGCACTGACCTATCTGTGCTATAAAAATGCAGCACGTGGCTTCTAGTATTTCATGAAGAATATAAAGCGCCGCGGACTGGAGCATCATTCCGTCAGATTAAATGGAAACAGGCGTGTCACTAGGCCACAGCAGGTAGAAGGTGCCCCCTGGTGGTAATACGGATGTTGTGCAGCACATTTCACTCTGCGTGGCCGGCTTTACTAAAGTCTTTCACCATTTCACTCCAAACCATCCAGCACTGAATGGGTCATGTCGAGGCCACCCAGGACATACTTGAAAACGAGAGAAATATCATTGTATCCTTGCTGGAAAAATACTTTCTCAAAATAAAAATAATACATATCTAGGGAAGACGTTAACAGAGGTTCATGTTGTAGAAGATTTGAAACAGAAATCCAACGCAGTAACACTGCGAGCTGGATCTCCGGCAGTAACGCCGCGAGCTGGATCTCCGACGGTAACGCTGCGAGCTGGATCTCCGACGGTAACGCTGCGAGCTGGATCTCCGACGGTAACGCCGCGAGCTGGATCTCTGGCGGTAACGCCGCAAGCTGGATCTCTGGCGGTAACGCCGCGAGCTGGATCTCCGGCGGTAACGCCGCGAGCTGGATCTCTGGCAGTAACGCCGCGAGCTGGATCTCCAGCGGTAACGCCGCGAGCTGGATCTCTGGTGGTAACGCCGCGAGCTGGATCTCTGGCGGTAACGCCGCGAGCTGGATCTCCAACGGTAACGCTGCGGGCTGGATCTCCGGCAGTAACGCCGCGAGCTGGATCTCCAACGGTAACACTGCAAGCTGGATCTCCAGCAGTAATGCCGCGAGCTGGATCTCCGACGGTAACGCCGCGAGCTGGATCTTTGGCAGTAACGCCGCAAGCTGGATCTCCAGCAGTAACGCCGCGAGCTGGATCTCCAGCAGTAACGCCGCGAGCTGGATCTCCGACGGTAACGCTGCGAGCTGGATCTCCGACGGTAACGCTGCGAGCTGGATCTCCGGCGGTAACGCTGCGAGCTGGATCTTCGTCAGTAACGCCGCGAGCTGGATCTCCAGCAGTAACGCCGCAAGCTGGATCTCTGACAGTTGTAGGAAACACTGTATGAAGTCATGGAGGGTTACACAGCACAGAGCACATGAACAATGTGACCACAGGAACATTTAGGAAATATGCATAAAAACCCAAAATATCAACCAACCTGAAACATCACTGTGAAAAATATCACCACAATGGTTGTAGCCACAAAGAAGTCCTTGGCTTTAACCTTGGAGCCGTCCAGCAGAATCACCAGGGCGAAGGCCACGGCCCCACGAAGTCCACCATAAGACATCACCACCTGGTCTATCCGGTCCAGGGGGAGGAGCCGAAAGCGATTTAAAACGCACGTCTGCAGGACGACACCTTCAATAAATAAACAGCAGGTCATCAGCCCTCAAACTGCAAAAAATACCCCCACCTGCCATGTGAGCCGTATCCCCAGGACTAGTTCACACCCCCACTCCGACAACCATCCAACGGCAAGGAGAAACGTGTCAGGGATTCAGGGAAAACGAGGGGAATACAGAGCAGTAACCGGCGTACCGACCGCTCTGAACGCCAAGATAAAGAAGAGCGTGGAGAGGACCAGAGCCGAGTCCCACATCCACTTGGAGGTGTCCACGGCGGAGATGCCCAGGAAGATGAAGATGATGGTCTCGGAGCTGCTGGCCAGTGTTTTCATGGTGTATTTCACTGTAGTCCGGGATTTGTTCGAGATGTTTGCTTCCACGTACTTCTTACAGCACAATCCACAGAACGTCACCCTGTGAGGCAGAGAACGTCTGGTTATATGGGCCGTTAACGCACGGTTTGCGCTGGTGCATAGGCGCTGACACAGGGAAGACGAGGGCGCCGACACACCGAAGACGAAGACGCGACACAGCGAAGGTGAGGATGCCGACACAGCGAAGATGAGGACGCGACACTGCGAAGGCGAGGGTGCCGACACAGCGAAGGCGAGGGCGCCGAAACAGCGAAGACTATGGCGCAACGCAGCGAAGACGACATAACACAGCGAAGACGAGGCGTGACACAGTGAAGACGAGGGCACGACACAACGAAGACGACGGCACAACACAGCAAAGGCAACGGCACGACACAGCAAAGACGGCGGCACGACACAGCAAAGACGACGGCACGACACAGCTTAGACGAGGGCGTGACACGGCAAAGACAAGGGCGCGACACAGCAAAGACGAGGGTGTGACACGGCAAAAACTAAGGCACGACACTGCGAGGACAAGGGCACGACACTGTATAGACGAGGGCACGACACAGTGAAGACGAGGGCACGATACAGCGAAGACAAGCGCACGACACAGCGAAGACGAGGGCACGACACAGCGAAGACGAGGGCACGACACTGCGAAGATGAGGGCACGACACTGCGAAGACGAGGGCACGACACTGCGAAGGCGAGGGTGCCGACACAGCGAAGACGATGGCGCAACGCAGAGAAGACGACACAACACAGCGAAGAGGAGGGCGTGACACAGTGAAGACGAGGGCAAGACACAGCAAAGACGACGGCACGGCACAGCGAAGACGCAACACGGCAAAGATGAGGGCGCGATACAGCAAAGACGACGGCGCGATACAGCAAAGACGACGGCGCGACACAGCAAAGACGACGGCGCGACACAGCAAAGACGACGGCGCGACACTGCGAGGGCACGCCACTGCGAGGATGAGGGCACGACACTGCAAGGACGCGGGCATGACACTGTGAGGATGAGGGCACAACACTGCGAGGACGTGGGCACGACACTGCGAGGACGAGGGCACGACACTGAAGACGAGGGCACGACACTGAAGACGAGGGCACGACACTGCGAAGACGAGGGCACAACACTGTGAAGACGAGGGCACAACACTGTGAAGACCAGGGCACGACACAGCGAAGACGAGGGCACAACACAGCGAAGGCACGACACAGCAAGGACGAGGGCACGCCACTGCGAAGACGACGGCACAACACTGAAGACGAAGGCACGGCACTGAAGACGAAGGCACGGGACTGCGAAGACGAGGGCACGGCACTGAAGACGAAGGCACGGGACTGCGAAGACGAGGGCACGGCACTGAAGACGAAGGCACGGGACTGCGAGGACGTGGGCACGACACTGAGGACGAGGGCACAACACTGCGAGGACGAGGGCACAACACTGCGAGGACGAGGGCACAACACTGCGAGGACGAGGGCACAACACTGCGAGGACGGGGCACGACACTGCGAGGACGGGGCACGACACTGCGAGGACTAGGGCACAACACTGCGAGGAGGAGGGCACGACACTGCGAGGACGAGGGCACAACACTGCGAGGACGAGGGCACGACAATGCGAGGACGAGGGCACAACACTGCGAGGACGAGGGCACAACACTGCGAGGACGAGGGCACAACACTGCGAGGACGGGGGCGTGACACTGCGAGGACTAGGGCACGACACTGCGAGGACGAGGGGACAACACTGCGAGGACGAGGGCACAACACTGCGAGGACGAGGGCACGACACTGCGAGGACGAGGGCACGACACTGCAAGGACGAGGGCACGACACTGCAAGGACGAGGGCACGACACTGCAAGGACAAGGACACAACACTGTGAGGACGTGGGCACAACACTGCGAGGACGTGGGTACGCCACTGCGAGGACGAGGGCACGACACTGCGAATACGAGGGCACAACACTGAAGACGAGGGCACGACACTGCGAAGACGAGGGCACAACAGTGTGAAGACCAGGGCACGACACAGCGAAGACGAGGGCACAACACAGCGAAGGCACGACACAGCGAGGACGAGGGCACGCCACAGCGAGGACGAGGGCACGCCACTGCGAAGACGACGGCACAACACTGAACGAAGGCACGGCACTGAAGACGAAGGCACGGGACTGCGAGGGCACGACACTGCGAAGACGAGGGCACGGCACTGAAGACGAAGGCATGGGACTGCGAGGACGTGGGCACGACACGGAGGACGAGGGCACGACACTGCGAGGACGAGGGCACGACACTGCGAGGACGAGGGCACAACACTGAGGACGGGGGCGCGACACTGCGAGGACGGGGGTGTGATACTGCGAGGACGTGGGCACGACACTGCGAGGACACAACACTGCGAGGACGGGGGCGCGACACTGCGAGGACTAGGGCACAACACTGCGAGGACGAGGGCACGACACTGCGAGGACGAGGGCACGACACTGCGAGGACGAGGGCACGACACTGCGAGGACGAGGGCACGACACTGCGAGGACGAGGGCACAACACTGCGAGGACGGGGGGCACAACACTGCGAGGACTAGGGCACAACACTGCGAGGAGGAGGGCACAACACTGCGAGGACTAGGGCACAACACTGCGAGGACGAGGGCACGACACTGCGAGGACGAGGGCACGACACTGCGAGGACGAGGGCACAACACTGCGAGGACTAGGGCACAACACTGCGAGGACTAGGGCACAACACTGCGAGGAGGAGGGCACAACACTGCGAGGACTAGGGCACAACACTGCGAGGAGGAGGGCACGACACTGCGAGGACTAGGGCACAACACTGCGAGGACGAGGGCACGACACTGCGAGGACGAGGGCACGACAATGCGAGGACGAGGGCACGACACTGCGTAGACAAAGACACGGCACAGCGAGGAGGGTATGTTTGGGAGAAATTCAGTAATGCCATTGGCTGGCAGGTTAGGGAACGCAGGAGCCTTTCATTGTGCGGTGCGAGTCGGGGCGATCGGGATGATTGCGTGACGGCGGATGCTGACAGTGATTTATACAAATGGACAGGACGCGGAGACGCGAGTCACCATCCTCATTACAGAATCTGGTTGGATTAAATATTCGGCTATTGCGGCGCTCTCTTCACACGTTCTCGCTGATTCCCAGGCGGCCGCATTACCCACACACAGGCCTCCCCGCGTCTCTCTGGAGTCAACGCGCTCGTGATGCACGCCGTGGACCTCCATCACACTGACCGACGCGGCCAGGTCTTTTACAGCTTCCTTTTAGTCTCACACAGTAACACAGACTCATAAAACACGACACCGACAACGTCACGGAAAACTGCCGATTCCAGGCCAAAAAGCGCTGAAGCAGAAAGAATCGCCGAGCTGGGAGACATTCACAGCGTTCCCACACGCTGGCATGGAATCCGCAGCTTTCCACCAGGTCACGGAGCCGGCGCGCAGACGCTTACGCCAAGATGGAGGACAAGGAAAACATCTCGGCGGTGAGGTGGGCCAGGTAGACGATGAGGAAGATGAAGAGGGGCTCTATGATGCGCACGCGTTTGGTGAATCTGGTGATGAGGGCAAGGAGGAAAGCAAACACCAGGCCGATTGCCGTGCCGCCCAGGCTAACCACGAAGAAGGAACCTGCAGGTAGAGAGGGGGACACGTCACTACAACCCTACAAAAAAACCCAATAAAAACAACGACGAACGGCTTAGAAAGCCCAGAGCGTCAGGTCACCCGCGACTGCGGCTTTAATGCTCAGACATGAACCATAAAACCAGCCACAAGCACCGTGACGCGTGCAAGGAGATCACAGCCTGCTGGAGAGTGCGGCACCACCCGATCGGAAGCGCACGGAATCCCTGACACGCGCCGAGAGCTTTAAAGTCCCCAAAATGATGCGTCTCTTCTGTCGCTGCCCCTGCCTTCTGTGAGTCATTTAATCGCAGTATTGGAGGGATAATTAGCGGGAAGGAGGACGGATACAGAGAAATAAACACCTGTCAAACATGGCTCCTCCCACTGCGCAGAACCAACGCCATAATAATCATCCTATAAGTAGTGATACGGGGGGGGGGGTTACTATTTATTCTTCCTTTTATCATTGAGTCGTTACGTGAAAATGGGATTTTCTGCTAAAAAGGATAATAAATAATAATATTTAAGAGGCGATACTGGGGGGGGGGCAGGTCTTATCGGGATGTTCTCCCTATTCAGTCGTTATGGATCAGCGACAACAGGATATTAATAACTGTTAAGATCTCAGACGGGGGGGGGGGGGGTATCAGAGACACGGATCCGAAGGATCCAAACGCGGGATGAGAAAAAGTCAAGAAAAATAAAAAAGTTTATTCAAACAAGCGTAAGGTTAAAAACCGCACAAAAACTAATAACACGAGACATAAATATATATAACAATACAAAAGGTATAAAAAAATCATCCTCCTGGGCCAACTAGTATAGTATAGCAAAGCCAACTATGGCCCCTATTACACGCTTCGTGCAAATGCACTCGCGCAGCGCCATTTTTTTTGCGCACGCAAAAAAAACGTTACAGCGCGCAAATTAACGCAGTAGCACGCTCTGAGCGCAGTTTTTCAGCCTTCAACTTTTTACGTGCGCAAATCTGACGCGCAAATTCGTGCGCAAATGAACGCTGCGTGCAGGAATCGGTGGGCAGACTGTTTTTTCACGGGATTCAGACAATCAGAATTAAGAACCACCATTTTCTAAAGGTCGGTTGTTGCGGCTGTCAAAGTCAATCTGCGTATACAGTTGTGTTCAAAATTATTCAACCCCCGATGCTGTAAAGGGTTTTGGGGAATTTAGTGACATTTGTAATTGTATTCAGAATGAAATCCTACAAGGACTTTTTAAAGAACCATATGCAACTAAAATGACATCAATTGGTTTTGTAATACAGTAGTAAATGTTTCTTTTGTGAATTCTTCATTGACACAATTATTCAACCCCTTAAAGACTACCACTCTGAAGAACAGAGGTTCATTCAAGTGTTTTCAATCAGGTATTGAAAACACCTGTGGATGTCACGGAGCAGCAATAAAGCATAATAAGCACCAATTAGGCAGCTTTAAAATGACTGTGATACTCAGCTCCTTCTAGACATTTACTGGTGTGGTTACAAACATGGTGAAGTCAAGAGAATGGTCCAGGAAGACAAGAGAAGAGGTGATTACTCTTCACAGGAAGGGCAATGGCTATAAGAAGATTGCAAAGATGTTAAACATACCAAGAGAGACCATAGGAAGCATCATTCGCAAATTCAAGGCAAAGGGCACTGTTGAAACGCTACCTGGTCGTGGCAGAAAGAAGATGCTGACTTCGACTGCTGTGCGCTACCTGAAGCGTAGAGTGGAGAAAAGTCCCCGTGTGACTGCTGAGGAACTGAGAAAAGATTTGTCAGATGTGGGTACTGAAGTTTCAGCTCAGACAATACGGCGCACACTGCGTAATGAAGGCCTCCATGCCAGAACTCCCAGGCGCACCCCCTTGCTGTCTCCAAAGAATAAGAAGAGTCGACTGCAGTATGCCAAAAGTCATGTGGACAAACCACAGAAGTTTTGGGATAGTGTTCTGTGGACTGATGAAACAAAATTAGAACGGTTTGGGCCCATGGATCAACGCTATGTTTGGAGGAAGAAGAACAAGGCCTATGAAGAAAAGAACACCTTGCCTACTGTGAAGCATGGCGGGGGGTCAATCATGCTTTGGGGCTGTTTTGCTTCTGCAGGTACAGGGAAGCTTCAGCGTGTGCAAGGTACCATGAATTCTCTTCAGTACCAGGAGATATTGGATGACAATGTGATGCAGTCCGTCACAAACCTGAGGCTTGGGAGACGTTGGACCTTTCAACAGGACAATGATCCCAAGCATACCTCCAAGTCCACTAGAGCATGGTTGCAGATTAAAGGCTGGAACATTTTGGAGTGGCCATCGCAGTCACCTGACTTAAATCCGATTGAGAACCTCTGGTGGGACTTAAAGAAAGCAGTTGCAGTGCGCAAGCCTAAGAATGTGACTGAACTGGAGGCTTTTGCCCATGACGAATGGGCGAAGATACCCGTAGATCGCTGCAAGACACTTGTGTCAAGCTATGCTTCACGTTTAAAAGCTGTTATAACTGTAAAAGGATGTTGTACTAAGTACTAAGATTGAATGTCACTTGGGGGTTGAATAAAACTGATAATGATGTGAGCACAGAAAAGACATTTGTGGTTATTTCATTATAAATGTTATGTTATATTTGTCTGACCTACACGTGCCTCTTTGATTTAATTGTAAGCAAGATGACTGAATGATCAAAATCAATGTCAAACTGGCCAAAACACTCAATTTCAGTGGGGGTTGAATCATTTTGAACACAACTGTATGTGCTGCAGCAAAATAATTTCTTGACAAATTATAAATTTTTGATGTCTGGGTATGTGTAGAATGTGTAACTGCTGTATTTTTTTTTATTGCCGAGTTATTTCGTTTCGGCCACAACGATCATATTTGCATTTAACACCAAGTTTTCAAAGACGTTATGAAAATTCGCGCAAACATCGCTCGTACGACTTTGCGCGAAGATTGTTAATACCATCCGCACTAACGCATTTGCGCTCACAATGTTAAGTATAGGATGCGCGCAGGAACTTGCTCGCGCTGGGTTTGCGCAGGGTCACTCGCGTTGGACGTTAACGCGCATCGTTTGCGCGAACGTCGTACTACGACGTTCCGCGCAAATGGTTTTGTCCTCACGCAAAAGTGCATTTATGCGCAAGCAAATGCGCTGCACGAAGCGTGTAATAGGGGCCTATACCTGTTATATATATATATATATATTTAGGTCTCGTGTTATTAGTTTTTGTGTGGTTTTTAACCATACGCTTGTTTGAATAAACTTTTTTATTTTTTCTTGACTTTTCCTCGTCCCGTGTTTGGATCCTTTGATTCGTGAGTGTGTCTTACATCTAGGCGTTAAGCCCCGCAAGTTGTGGGTGAGGTTTTTGCCCGGATGCAGTTATTGGGTACTTGCACCTCTCCTACTGGCCCCCTCCCCTCCTGGTAGGGTCTTGTTTTGTGTTTTTTAAGGGGTCTTATTAATTCAGTTTGTTTGAATATTAAAAAAAAAAAAAAACATGACAACTTAATAAGAAAAATAAATTTAAGACGTGATATGGGGGGGGGGGTTATACCTTAACATGAGGATTTTTAATCTTATCCTAATAGCGCAAACAATATAAACATTAAAACTTGTCCATTCACAAAGCACCGATATAAAACGCAATTTTGGTGCGTTGCATTACAGGTCACTTTGGCGATTCCTTTTTCACCAAAATTACGGTATATTCCCTATTTATCGAAAGGTCACCGTATTTTGTTGAAAATTGAGTGACCCAAGAAGAAGTAAAATAATATATAATAATAATAAAGTCTCCTATTCTCCTAACAGGAGGTGAAAGCAATAAAAATGCGTCTAAATAATAAAAAAGCTCATTTAAAAATAATAAAAAGGTCGGTTAAAAAATAATAATAAAAAAAGAGTTTTTGCAAAAAATAAAAAGGAGTTAAATTTTTTTTTTTAAAAAAAGGATATTCATTTTATTACACTGAGCCCTATGGGATTCGCCTTTTTTTAAGATGTTGAAGGAAATCACTGAAAATCGGGGCATTTTGCCTGAAATTCAGTGTTTTGTGAATCGACGAATCACTAATCTTCTATGGGACAATTTCAGTGTCGCCGAACGCTGCTGAACTGCACCGTATGGCTCTGTCAATTCCCCTTTAATCAGTGAATTTGAAAACGCCGTGAATATACGGATTGCCCCGAAATTGCGGATACAGTGAAATTCAACGCCCTGTGGAAGGTGGCGGCGATTTGGGAGGTGAGTGAATAACATCCTGAGTGTTTCCCTGTAGGATAATAACATGGAGTTAATAACTGGAGCCACTTCTTCACATGTGCGGCGCGAAATAAAGAATCATCATATTACGAAGCGACACAGGGTTATATTCCTTAAGTCATTTATATTGTCATCTCAACAAAAAAAAGACACATTGCGTATATTTATAAACACCGAGTAAAACCTCCTGAAAAAGAAGGGTTTGATTTTCCGCTTTCAGGGTGATTTTAACGCCTTTTCCCGGGCGCTGCTCCAGCACGAGATGTAACGACGGATACATTTTATTTCCGTACCTGTCTGTGGTGCTGTGTGTGTCGCCGGCACTTGGAGAGAGAGAACAGGTAACGGCGGCTGATTTCACCGGGAGAGGATATTAATGTGCTGTGAGCGTCTCTCGGCCGACACATCAGCTGCTACAGTTACTCACCCACTCCTTTAACATAATCTGTGGCTTTCACGTTCCGCGGGCCCATCTCCACAAAGCAATTAAACACCTTGTACAGAACCTGCAACGGGCGAAAAAACATCCAAAAAGCACATTAATGGCATGACGAGTCATTACACCCGGATCCCAGCCTTATAAATCCCCATATAAAGGTATAAACCCGGTTCCCAGCCTTATAAATCCCCGTATAAACCCGGATCCCAGCCTTATAAATCCCTCTATAAACCCGGTTCCCAGCCTTATAAATCCCCATATAAACCCGGATCCCAGCCTTATAAATCCCCATATAAAGGTATAAACCCGGATCCCAGCATTATAAATCCCCGTATAAACCCGGATCCCAGCCTTATAAAATCCCCATATAAAGGTATAAACCCAGATCCCTGCCTTATAAATCCTCAAATAAACCCTGATCCCAGCCTTATAAATCCCTGTATAAACCCGGATCCCAGCCTTATAAATCCCCGTATAAACCCGGAACCCAGCCTTATAAATCCCTGTATAAAGTTATAAACCCGGATCCCAGCCTTATAAATCCCTGTACAAACCCAGATCCCAGCCTTATAAATGCCCGTATAAAAGAGGAGAAAACTTTCATGGTGCAGACCGTAACACTCTCAAGATGTATATCACGTGTTATGGTCTCACTCACATTCGTCTGAGCCAGCCGGCTCCGGGGTCTTGCGCCTTAGGGTAGTTATTGGCCACCCAATCGCCCTCTTTAGGTCTTGATGAGCCCCAATTTCTTAAAAAGAAATACATGCCATAGTGCAGACTGTAATCATGAGTCTAACGTACAATGAGATAAAGAATCACTCACGTGGTTCAGGACCTCAATCCAGGTCCGAGGAATATGCGCCTAGGTAGTTTGTTTAATGGGTACAACTTCCATAGAAACCCATATCCATCGAAAATGTTGCAGATATCCAGCAGTGGGTAAAATAATATACGTTTTATTCCATAAAAACAATAAAAAACCTGCCAAAACACGTTTCACCTGGGTGTAATATCCTTAAGGCTTCATCAGTTGGCTTATACCTTCTACTGCTGTTAACTGCCTTAAATATCCATTTTCCTGTCACATGAGCCAATAGAAGCTGTCGATTTTGGCGGGAACGGAATTGGAGGGTAACTTCCCTAGTTTCACTTTCGGTTTGATGTCGACTCTTTGTTTCTGATATGCAATATAAGTGAGAGAGAGGCGTAATTAGCCTCTTTATGTTTGGTTATCTCGACTCTTAATCATTATGAGGGTTCTCGAATTTATTTATGAAGCGTAGTGCAGATAGTGAAAGTGCATAGTGAAAGGTCTAATCGATCCTAACCAGATTATCGCCTGAAGTCGTTATTGCCGGTCACATGCACAAAGGCAGAAAGGCGTGATCTATGTTTACATCCGGATGTACTCTCATAAGGTGTAGAGATCCGGTCATTTCCCCGGAAGTGACGTAGCTCCATAGCCTCACTCCCATGTGGAAATGGAGCCGCGTAGCCACGACTAACCGGCCATGATATTATGTGAAAATGTATCAGCAAAAGTGTCTTCAAAACTGTGTAGTAAACAGACTACCACCGAGAGACACAAGCACCAACTCAAAACTTAGGGGCAATAAGGACGATTCCATACTCGCATCCGGATTCGCTAGTATGGAGTGCTTAGCATCCGGACATTCGACCGGAAGTGACGGATCGCTGGGCTGTCCTGTTTACACACGAAAGTGAAACTGCGAGTCTGTGCTCTTGCGATTAATTTTACATAGCATCAAGATTGAATAATCAACAACTGCATCTAATATAGCATAAAACAAATGGGTCTCATGAGGGCACAAGATGTCCACATTATATCTATATAATGGAAAAATGTTGTTATAACCCCAGGCATGAACCTTTACTTCTGGTGGAGAATATAAATTTACCCAGATGATGGACCCAGATTACATATTCAGCATAAGACCCGCTTATTGCCGTCATAATATTAAAGTAAAGAGCAGTAATCCAATAGGAGGCTGGATAATGTGATGGATAAATAACTAGGTGCAGTGAATTCTAATTGCCAGATGATTAATATGATGAAAAAACAAGGGAACGATCAGAGGAAATGGCGTAAACTTTGAAATCTAAATTAAGGCCAGACGGCGCCTGTGTGTTTAATGTATAAACCCACTTCATCTCTGCACAATTGATTTTCCTATTAAAGTCACCTCCTCTCCAATCTTTAGTGACTAATTGAATGGCTTTAAATTTCATGCCCTCAAAGTTATTATGTACTTTTTTTAAATGTGCCAGGACTGAGTGTCTATGTTGTAGATATGCTCTCTTATCCTCCCTGTCAATGGTCTCCTGGTGTGGCCAATATACTGAAGACCACATGGACAGATAACCTGGTATATTACATTCTTAGATCTGCAGGTAATTACATCTTTAATTTTGTATTCTTTCCCCATTCTATCTTCAAAGATTGGAGAAGTCTTCTTGCCTTGTTGTAGAACCTTACATGTGGGACAGCTGCCACACTGATAAAATCTGCCTGGAAGATTAAACATCTTTTTTTGAATACCTTTGGTATGGTTCTTAACTAAAGTAGTTCGTAAGTTTTTTGCTCCACGACTTATAAGTTTTGGGTTTTCCTCTACTATTTCTTTCAAAGAGGGATCCTGTGATAGAAGGGACCACTGTTTCTTGATAATAGAGTGGATGGCGCTAGTGTGGCTGCTAAAATTACTGATAAAAGGTACTGTTGTCATATTCTAGCTAATAGGTTTGGATTTGTATCTCAGGATATCCTTACGTTCTAGCTTTCCGACTTCCTCTATCGCATGGTTTAAATCGGACTCCATATACCCTTTTTCTAGGTAATCCTGTTTCAATTTCTGAGTCTGAATCGAATATTGTTGGTCTTCAGTACAGTTTCTTTTTATCCTTTGAAATTGTCCCTTAGGAATGCTCTTTAGCCATGATTTTGAATGACAGCTCGTTTGGTCAATGTAGCTGTTGACATCCACTTTAATTTAAAATGCGTCCTGGTTTTCATTTAATTAGCTTCTACATAGATGTTCAAATCTAGGAAATTTACAGATGACATACTGATTTCGTAATCCAACTGGATTCCCCAGTTGTTGTCATTTAAATATTGGAGAAAGAGATGAAGATGGTCAGTGTCTCCCTCCCAGATAATTAGAATGTCGTCAATATATCGTTTGAAGAGGGCCAGGTGTTGCGCCCAGTCACGCCGTCCGTAAATGAACAGATTTTCCCAATCGGCCATGAACAGATTGGCGTAACTGGGCGCAAACCTGGTCCCCATGGTAGTTCCCCTCTCCTGGATATAAAACTGATCTTCATAGTTAAAGAAATTGTTCTGCAGAATGAGGTTAATTCCATCAACAATAAATTCAGTTTGTGGTTGTGATATACTAGAATTATCTTCTAGGAAGGTCCGTACTGCATTGCAGCCCTTCTCGTGTGGTATAACACTATAAAGTGATTGTACATCACATGTGGCCAATATGTAGCCTTCTTTCCACTGGATTTTTTCAAGCTCTTGTAATATATTGATACGGTCCCTCAAATAAGAGGGGATAGTACAAACTAAAGGTTGCAAAAGTGTATCTATGTACCTTGACAAATGACTGGTAGCTGATTCTATGCCGGATATAATTGGCCGACCTGGAGGTTTGATTGGATCCTTGTGCAGTTTGGGGAGCCAATAAAAGAGTGCAGTTCTGGGGTGCTTGACGTATATGTAAGCTTTCTCCTTCTCATTGATAACGTCTGTACTCATGCCCATGTCCAGTAACTGATCAATTTTGCTCTGTACTAGATCTATTGGGTTTGATGGTATTTTGCGATAGGTGGTAGTGTCAGATAGAATTCGTAGGGCTTCCTGTTTATAATGATCTGGGGTGAGGATGACTATCCCCCCCCCTTGTCTGCAGGCTTTATAACTAAATCATTGTTATCCTTCAAATCCTGCAGGGCTTTCTTTTCTCCCTTACTTAGATTGTTCTTCCTAACTTTATCAGATAGTTTGCCTATGTCCGTTAGGACCATTGTCTCAAATGCCCGCATTGGGTCAGAGATCATCTGTTTAGGAAAAAAGTTGGATTTATTACCTAAAGATGTATGGGTGGTTTGATTTGTAACTGCCCTCTCAATAGGAGTTTTGAGGAAGAATTTTTTAAGGCATAATTTACGTTTGAACTTTTGTAAATCTACAAAAAGTTGAAACTTTTCCATGCTTTGGCTAGGGGCAAACTTTAGACCCTTCCGTAAAACCTGGATTTCATTTGTTGTTAATCGGTGATTGCTTAGATTAAACATGCCTACAGGGTTTACTTCTTTCCTCTTTTCTCTCTGATGTATTCTCCTGCCTCCTCTTCTTCCTCGTTTGGGTGCTCGCAATTTCATCTTTTTAGGGAGCGTCTGTTGATTTGGATGTTCATCATATTAATCATCTGGCAATTAGAATTCACTGCACCTAGTTATTTATCCATCACATTATCCAGCCTCCTATTGGATTACTGCTCTTTACTTTAATATTATGACGGCAATAAGCGGGTCTTATGCTGAATATGTAATCTGGGTCCATCATCTGGGTAAATTTATATTCTCCACCAGAAGTATAGGTTCATGCCTGGGATTATAACAACATTTTTCCATTATATAGATATAGTGTGGACATCTTGTGCCCTCATGAGACCCATTTGTTTTATGCTATATTAGATGCAGTTGTTGATTAATTTTACATAGCATCAAGATTGAATAATCGCAAGAGCACAGACTAGCAGTTTCACTTTCGTGTGTAAACAGGACAGCCCAGCGATCCGTCACTTCCGGTCGAATGTCCGGATGCTAAGCACTCCATACTAGCGAATCCGGATGAGAGTATGGAATCGTCCTTATTGCCCCTAAGTTTTGAGTTGGTGCTTGTGTCTCTCGGTGGTAGTCTGTTTACTACACAGTTTTGAAGACACTTTTGCTGATACATTTTCACATAATATCATGGCCGGTTAGTCGTGGCTACGCGGCTCCATTTCCACATGGGAGTGAGGCTATGGAGCTACGTCACTTCCGGGGAAATGACCGGATCTCTACACCTTATGAGAGTACATCCGGATGTAAACATAGATCACGCCTTTCTGCCTTTGTGCATGTGACCGGCAATAACGACTTCAGGCGATAATCTGGTTAGGATCGATTAGACCTTTCACTATGCACTTTCACTATCTGCACTACGCTTCATAAATAAATTCGAGAACCCTCATAATGATTAAGAGTCGAGATAACCAAACATAAAGAGGCTAATTACGCCTCTCTCTCACTTATATTGCATATCGGAAACAAAGAGTCGACATCAAACCGAAAGTGAAACTAGGGAAGTTACCCTCCAATTCCGTTCCCGCCAAAATCGACAGCTTCTATTGGCTCATCTGACAGGAAAATGGATATTTAAGGCAGTTAACAGCAGTAGAAGGTATAAGCCAACTGATGAAGCCTTAAGGATATTACACCCAGGTGAAACGCGTTTTGGCAGGTTTTTTATTGTTTTTATGGAATAAAACGTATATTATTTTACCCACTGCTGGATATCTGCAACGTTTTCGATGGATATGGGTTTCTATGGAAGTTGTACCCATTAAACAAACTACCTAGGCGCATATTCCTCGGACCTGGATTGAGGTCCTGAACCACGTGAGTGATTCTTTATCTCATTGTACGTTAGACTCATGATTACAGTCTGCACTATGGCATGTATTTCTTTTTAAGAAATTGGGGCTCATCAAGACCTAAAGAGGGCGATTGGGTGGCCAATAACTACCCTAAGGCGCAAGACCCCGGAGCCGGCTGGCTCAGACGAATGTGAGTGAGACCATAACACGTGATATACATCTTGAGAGTGTTACGGTCTGCACCATGAAAGTTTTCTTGAGGTCTGATTAGAAGAGCAAGCCATGAACCAAGATCTGCATTTCCCTTTGTGCTACACTTACTTTTCCCGCATCCATTCCTTGGTTGTACTGGACAAGGACAACCCCACCAAGTGGACAGCAGCATTGGGACCTGTTACCCCCACCTAAAGTCTTCCATCAGCGCCTATCTATCTCCTTTTGTAAAATGCCTGTATAAACCTGGATCCCAGCCTTATAAATGCCCGTATAAACCCGGATTCCAGCCTTATAAATGCCCATATAGGGGGGCATGTCTGGACATTGCAGCGCACGGTCGCATGGTGGAGTAGCTCCCGCGGCCGGCGCTGATTTTTGTAAACCTGCGGCTTCTGAGGGGTACCCCGAGGCTCTCTCTCGGCTCTCTTAGGTGGGGGAACATCCTCTGCACCCACGATGGCACATCCCAAGGCTCAACGAGCGATAGAACCGCCAAAATCTGCCCGGAAAGAGCGCGGTAAGGAGGCCCAAGATGGCGGGCTCCCTGCAGCGCGACATTTCTCCAGACCCAGATGCAGATGCCTCAGCCTGGCTTCAACTGTCTGACTCCTTACCTCCGTCGGAGAGTAGATTACATGCAATGTTGCAGGACCTGCGCATGACCATACAGGCAGATATTAAAGTGGCGCTGCAGGAGCTGAGTCGTGACGTCCAAGATCTGGGTGAGCGTACGGATGCGTTGGAAACTAAGGCAGATGATTTATGTCTCTCCCATAATGATCTGGTGGATAGGCATCTGGCCTTGCAAGCGGCCCACGACTCCTTGGCACTTAAAATGGCCGATATTGAAGATCGCTCACGGCGCAATAATATTAGGATTAGAGGTGTTGCAGAAGCAATCACGTTGGTGGATTTACAACCATACCTCTCGGAGCGGTTTCAAGTTCTGCTGCCCAATACTACACCGCAAGACCTGCTGCTGGATCGGGCACACCGTCTACCACGAGCAAAAAACCTGCACTCATTGGTGGCCCGTGATGTTATCGTGTGGGTCCATTTCTTTCATATCAAGGAGGCCTTGATGTCCGCGTCTTGCAAATCCATGCCGCTGTCCGCCCCTTATGCCTCCATCTCCTTTTTTGCTGACCTCTCGGCAGTGACCATGTCCAAACGCCGTGAATTCTCCACGCTCACGAAGCTCCCTCTTAATCACAAGCTGGTGTACAGATGTGGCTTCCCACGAAGCTTTTGGTGTGGAGAGATGGAACCCTACAGGTTATCCCTGATATCAACACTGGATTACAATTCCTTGAAGGAGTGGAATATTCTGGCTGACTTCTCACCCCCACGCGAGCCTCCTTCATCACCGATCAAAGTCTCCCCGGAATGGCACAGAATCCGGCCTAAGTGACAAATCTTTTCCCTTTTTGTGGATCTTACCTCTGCTTGTGCTCGTGGGAGGGTTTTCATGTTCTCTGTTCATGCTGGTATCTCTAAATATGCGTGTTCCAGCTCCAGTTGGATTGGGGACACACTTGATTCCTAATGCCTTCCTGACACACCTACAGCTGTTGTGGTTTCCTTATGTGTCTTGGGACCCTCTGCTTGTTTGCACAGCTTTTTGTGCTCACGCTGGGCTATGAGTAGCACTTCGTCCTCTCGTCACCCTTTTTGAGTCTTTCTGGACTTTTCTTGATTTTGTACAATTTTTTGCCACTGCGGTATGACTCTTGCGGTATGAGTCTTGCGGTATGAGTCTTGCGGTATGACTCTTGCGGTATGACTCTTGCGGTATGACTCTTGCGGTATGACTCTTGCGGTATGACTCTTGCGGTATGCGGCTTGCGGTATGACTCTTGCGGTATGCGGCTTGCGGTATGACTCTTGCGGTATGACTCTTGCGGTATGACTCTTGCGGTATGACTCTTGCGGTATGACTCTTGCGGTATGACTCTTGCGGTATGACTCTTGCGGTATGACTCTTGCGGTATGACTTGGTTTTGCTGTATCCTTGTGACGCAGTGTGGTTTGCTTTGGTTTTTCCTCCTTTAGTTTTTTCTTCCTTTTTGTATGTTGTTATGCTCTCGAGACTCTGGCCGCCATATTTCCCTCTAATTTTCATTTTAAGTCTACCGTAACTGTGGATGTTGTAGGGTTATTTGCCCATGAGTAAACCCCAGTTCCGGGTTTTTTCGATGAATGTTAGGGGGCTGAATGGTCGGCACAAAAGTCATGCTTTGTTTCGTGATCTTCACAAGGTTAAGCCGGCGATAGTCTGCTTGCAGGAGACACATTTTTGCGCTTCACGCACCCCGCATTTGAAATCTGCTATATACCCAGTTTTGTTTCATTCTACTGCCCAGACCAAGTCCAAAGGCGTCTCAATCCTTTTTCATAGGGACTGGGCTTTCAAGTGCCTGACTCAATATGCTGACCCGCTGGGACACCTTTGGATTTTGGTGGGATTACTGTTGCCAACCTGTACTTGCCTAATGATAATCCAATCTGTTTCCTAAAAAAGGCGTATAGTAAGATTATGGAGATCGCAGAGGGAACCCTTTTACTGTGTGGCGATTTTAACTGCACTCCTGACCTGTCAGTCGATACACAACCGGGCAAGACCCGAGCCGTACCTAGCAAACCGCATCCTTCTAGCCACCAGTTACGTGAGTTTATGCACTCCTCTACGACACGTGGAGACTGTGCAATCCCTCTGCCAGGGACTATACGTTTTTCTCCCCAGTTCACTCGTCCTATAGCCGCATTGATGTATGTTTGGTACATGGCTCCACTGCCCCTCGACTTCTGGCTGCCCATATCGGCTCCATAACCTGGTCCGATCATGCTCCCTTAACGATTGATTTCGAAGCTGACTATCCAGCCAGGGGTATGGGAGCGTGGAGACTAAATGATTCCCTAATCGTGAGTGATGTTGACGTGACTGATATCTCTAAGGTGATGCAGGAGTACTTTGAACTGAATGTTACGGAGGAGGTGGCCATCTCCTTGGTGTGGGTAGCACATAAGGCTGATTCAAAGGGGGGCTAAACGGAAAATCGAAATGAGTCTTCAAGTAGCCTCTTTGCAGTGTCAACTCTCCATTTTAGAATCCCGACATAAAATCTGCCCTACACCTGACCTTTTATCCCAAATGACGTCCCTTCGGCGAGACTTAACTCACCTCAACATACGGTCCTCTGAGCGGGCCTTACGGTGCCCATTACACCCAAGGTAATAAAGCAGGACGCTTGCTGGCATCCAAGTTAAAATCCAAACGCCTCCAAACTAAGATACCTCACCTACTGGATAAAAGGGGGGACAGGATTTACAACCCAGTTAAAATTACAGAAGAATTTGCAGACGATTACGCTTCATTATAGAATTTGGGGAACGATCCAATGACTCATACACCAGACTCGGAGGAGACAGCTCGGTTCCTTCAAGGGGCTGACCTCCCCTCTTTGTCTGGATTACAGGTGGCGGATCTCCTTGCTCCCTTTACGGAGGAGGAGGTACACAAGGCAATCAAAAATCTCCCTAAGAATAAGGCCCCTGGCCCAGACGGATTTTCTAATTTATACTACCAGACTTTCGTCACGACTCTTATACCAACCCTCACGAGATTCTTTAACTATATTAAAACCACAGGTGGAATACCTGCGGAAATGCTCCAGGCCACTATTGTCACTTTACCCAAACCTGCCAAGCCTCCAACGAGCTGCGCTAATTTCCACCCTATCTCACTATTAAATGTAGATGCTAAATTGTATGCCGAACTATTGGCTTCCAGGATAGCCCCTATGCTCCCCTCTCTGGCTTTATCCCAGGGAGACAAACATGTGACAATACCCGACGCTTTTATAATATAATGGATATCGCCTATAGAACCAATACCCCTGGGATTCTTTTAGCACTGGATGCCGAAAAGGCATTTGACCGCCTGCACCGGGGCTATATGCGTATGGCCTTGGTGTCATTTGGCTTCCCCACTCCTTTCATTAATAGTATAATGGACCTATATTCCTCCCCTACAGAGAAAGTCCTGGCGTCTGGGTTTCTGTCCTCCTCCTTTGCAATTACCAATGGTACCAGACAGGGATGCCCTCTCTCCCCTCTGATTTTTGTTTTAGCACTAGAGCCCCTGGCCTCGCGTATTAGGCATGACCCCTCTATTTCTGGCATAGCTACCCCGGATGGGGTCCACAAACTGGCGCTGTTTGCTGATGATATTTTCTCTCACCTCATGGCCTCGCTTTCTCTCACCTCATGGCGACAGAGGGGTAGACCGTTGTTACGACTTTTCCCGTTGATAAGCATGGCTCCATTGCGTTTTCTCTGCCGCACTGTCCAGGACCTGAACCTTGATCCCTGGTTTAAGATGGGTCTCACCCATGTCCATCAACTTTTCACGCCCTTATCTATGAAAACATTCCCGACCTAGTACAGGAATTTGCTATCCCAGCTAGCGATTGTTTTATTTATCTTAGAGTTAAACACGCACTGACCCAACGAGGCACATCGTCTTTACTACCATAGATCTTACGACTAAATTATGTCTGGGTAAGAAGGTTACCAAAAAACCGCTGTCCTTATGCTACGATAGTCTGTTAACTGCACACCCTAATAAGAAATTGCCCAATATGTCCCGATGGGATAAAGAACTCTCCATAACGACCTCCAGGGACGACTGGTACTACGCCACTGACACTGTTTATAAATACACCAGGAGTAGTAACTTGTGGGAATCACACCTTAAAATTTTGTATAGATGGTATCTGACCCCGAATCGTCTAGCTCACATACCCGGATACTCCGGAATGTGTTGGCGTTGTGGTGTTGGTATCGGATCTCTTCTCCATGTATTTTGGCAATGCCCACTTATTGCTACCTACTGGGATAAGGTGTGTAGATTGATCTCTCATTGTACTGGCCTGACCATGCCTTTATGTCCTAAACAGTAGTTACTACATATGCTACCCATTAACATACAATTACGGCATAGAGGTAGAATTTCGATTGCACGCCATTGGCTATCCAAGGTTAGTCCCTCTATGAAGGAGGTTATGTCATCTTTAGAGGATGTGTATCATTATGAGGAAATGTATCACAGGGCTGCAAACTCTCTTGCCTCTTGTCATGATGTGTGGGAGGGATGGAAGATTTTTGTCTCCTCTGGGAAATTGATTTAAAGAGATGTCGATCTGTGGGTCTTGATGAGCATTCTTTTTCTTTCTTTTCTCTCTTCTCTATCTCTCCTTCCGCCTTAGTAGTTTTCTGTATGTGGATTATAACTCTGCTGCACTTTAGTTTTAACAAAATAAAAATGTTTCACACCATTTTACATCAACACTCGTTACGTTACTTGTCAGATCTCCTATTCCTATAGGGCCCTGCGTGGCTCCTTTACTCTTATTGGTGATATGTGCCTTATTTCTGGCAAGCTGTATGTTTATGTGTGAACTTTCTCTAATAAAAATGTATGCATCCAAAAAAAAAATGCCCGTATAAACCCGGATCCCAGCCTTATAAATCCCCATATTAAGGTATAAACCAGGACCCCAGCCTTATAAATCCCTGTATAAACCCAGATCCCAGCCTTATAAATGCCCGTATAAACCCGGATCCCAGCCATATAAAGGTATAAACCCAGATCCCAGCCTTATAAATCCCCATATAAAGGTATAAACCCGGATCCTAGCCTTATAAATCCCCATATAAAGGTATAAACCCGGATCACAGCCTTATAAATCCCCATATAAAGGTATAAACCCGGATCCTCGCCTTATAAATCCCCATATAAAGGTATAAACCCAGATCCCAGCCTTATAAATCCCCATATAAAGGTATAAACCCGGATCCTAGCCTTATAAATCCCCATATTAAGGTATAAACCAGGACCCCAGCCTTATAAACCCTGATCCCAGCCTTATAAATCCCCGTATAAACCCAGATCCCAGCCTTATAAATGCCCGTATAAACCCGGATCCCAGCCTTATAAATCCCTGTATAAACTCGGATCCCAGCCTTATAAATGCCCGTATAAACCCGGATCCCAGCCATATAAAGGTATAAACCCAGATCCCAGCCTTATAAATCCCCATATAAAGGTATAAACCCGGATCCTAGCCTTATAAATCCCCATATAAAGGTATAAACCCGGATCCTAGCCTTATAAATCCCCATATAAAGGTATAAACCCGGATCCTAGCCTTATAAATCCCCATATAAAGGTATAAACCCGGATCCCAGCCTTATAAATCCCCGGATCCCAGCCTTATAAATCCCCGGATCCCAGCCTTATAAATCCCCGGATCCCAGCCTTATAAATCCCCGGATCCCAGCCTTATAAATCCCCGGATCCCAGCCTTATAAATCCCCGTATAAAAGGTATAAACCCTTTTGACAGAACGTGTTCTTGTGGGCCCGTTGTTGGTGCATTGATTTCTCGGGGGCGCTTGGTGCTGCGGGTTATATAATACGGGTGTTTATGTAACGCCATGATGTAATCGGTTATGGACGCGGTGCGTGTGATGAGTGTCAGGGGGAGATAATGGCAGCTTTTCCTCCCGCCGGCTCAGAATCTGGGACGCGCTGTGCAGGTGAGGCGCGCTGGAGAGGTTTGGGGAGCGGGCGCTGATTCGTGTTGTGGGGGCAGGGGAAGCTTCGTCACTCTATTCTCCAGATAAACAGAACGGGTTTAATTGGAGAGAAAATGGGTTAAGAAGAATAAAAAAAGGATAAAGTGATAAACAGGAGGTCACCTGTTATAAACCCCCCCCCCCCCCCGTGTTGACATGGTTTGCTCCAGAGCCGGGACACTGTGAATACAGCTCGTAATTTGGGACAGATCCCCCCCCCCCCATAGAGAAACACAGACTGAAGGGGGCACCGCTGTGATACGCAAATTATGCAGCCAACTCCCCCTAAAACAGACACGGGGAGCGCTCAGCCCCCACATAGAAGTGTCAGGGAGGGCCAGGGCTCCCCAGTGGGTACAGGTATCAGTGGGTACAGGTATCAGTGGGTACAGGTATCGGGTGGTCCTGGGCTGTCAGTGGGTACAGGTATCAGTGGGTACAGGTATCGGGTGGTCCTGGGCTGTGTCAGTGGGTACAGGTATCAGTGGGTACAGGTATCGGGTGGTCCTGGGCTGTGTCAGTGGGTACAGGTATCAGTGGGTACAGTATCGGGTGGTCCTGGGCTGTGTCAGTGGGTACAGGTATCGGGTGATCCTGGGCTGTGTCAGTGGGTACAGGTATCAGTGGGTACAGGTATCGGGTGGTCCTGGGCTGTGTCAGTGGGTACAGGTATCAGTGGGTACAGGTATCGGGTGGTCCTGGGCTGTGTCAGTGGGTACAGGTATCAGTGGGTACAGGTATCGGGTGGTCCTGGGCTGTGTCAGTGGGTACAGGTATCAGTGGGTACAGGTATCGGGTGGTCCTGGGCTGTGTCAGTAGGTACAGATATCAGTGGATACAGGTATTGGGTGGTCCTGGGCTGTGTCAGTGGGTACAGGTATCAGTGGGTACAGGTATCGGGTGGTCCTGGGCTGTGTCAGTGGGTACAGGTATCGGGTGGTCCTGGGCTGTGTCAGTGGGTACTGGTATCAGTGGGTACAGGTATCGGGCAGTACTGGGCTGTGTCAGTGGGTACAGGTATCGGGTGGTCCTGGGCTGTGTCAGTGGGTACAGGTATCAGTGGGTACAGGTATCGGGTGGTCCTGGGCTGTGTCAGTGGGTACAGGTATCAGTGGGTACAGGTATCGGGTGGTCCTGGGCTGTGTCAGTGGGTACAGGTATCGGGCGGTCCTGGGCTGTGTCAGTGGGTACAGGTATCAGTGGGTACAGGTATCGGGTGGTCCTGGGCTGTGTCAGTGGGTACAGGTATCAGTGGGTACAGGTATCGGGTGGTCCTGGGCTGTGTCAGTGGGTACAGGTATCGGGTGGTCCTGGGCTGTGTCAGTGGGTACAGGTATCAGTGGGTACAGGTATCGGGTGGTCCTGGGCTGTGTCAGTGGGTACAGGTATCAGTGGGTACAGGTATCGGGTGGTCCTGGGCTGTGTCAGTGGGTACAGGTATCAGTGGGTACAGGTATCGGGTGGTCCTGGGCTGTGTCAGTGGGTACAGGTATCGGGTGGTCCTGGGCTGTGTCAGTGGGTACAGGTATCAGTGGGTACAGGTATCGGGCAGTACTGGGCTGTGTCAGTGGGTACAGGTATCAGTGGGTACAGGTATCGGGTGGTCCTGGGCTGTGTCAGTGGGTACAGGTATCAGTGGGTACAGGTATCAGTGGGTACAGGTATCGGGTGGTCCTGGGCTGTGTAAGTGGGTACAGGTATCGGGTGGTCCTGGGCTGTGTCAGTGGGTACAGGTATCAGTGGGTACATGTATCGGGTGGTCCTGGGCTGTGTCAGTGGGTACAGGTATCAGTGGGTACAGGTATCTGGTGGTCCTGGGCTGTGTCAGTGGGTACAGGTATCAGTGGGTACAGGTATCGGGTGGTCCTGGGCTGGTCAGGGGTGACAAGTCAGTCATGGGTACAGGTATCGGGCAGTACTGGGCTGTGTCAGTGGGTACAGGTATCAGTGGGTACAGGTATCGGGTGGTCCTGGGCTGTGTCAGTGGGTACAGGTATCGGGTGGTCCTGGGCTGTGTCAGTGGGTACAGGTATCGGGTGGTCCTGGGCTGTGTCAGTGGGTACAGGTATCAGTGGGTACAGGTATCGGGTGGTCCTGGGCTGTGTCAGTGGGTACAGGTATCGGGTGGTCCTGGGCTGTGTCAGTGGGTACAGGTATCGGGTGGTCCTGGGCTGTGTCAGTGGGTACAGGTATCGGGTGGTCCTGGGCTGTGTCAGTGGGTACAGGTATCGGGCAGTACTGGGCTGTGTCAGTGGGTACAGGTATCAGTGGGTACAGGTATCGGGTGGTCCTGGGCTGTGTCAGTGGGTACAGGTATCAGTGGGTACAGGTATCGGGTGGTCCTGGGCTGTGTAAGTGGGTACAGGTATCGGGTGGTCCTGGGCTGTGTCAGTGGGTACAGGTATCGGGTGGTCCTGGGCTGTGTCAGTGGGTACAGGTATCAGTGGGTACAGGTATCAGTGGGTACAGGTATCGGGTGGTCCTGGGCTGTGTCAGTGGGTACAGGTATCGGGCGGTCCTGGGCTGTGTCAGTGGGTACAGGTATCAGTGGGTACAGGTATCGGGTGGTCCTGGGCTGTGTAAGTGGGTACAGGTATCAGTGGGTACAGGTATTGGGTGGTCCTGGGCTGTGTCAGTGGGTACAGGTATCGGGTGGTCCTGGGCTGTGTCAGTGGGTACAGGTATCAGTGGGTACAGGTATCAGTGGGTACAGGTATCGGGCAGTACTGGGCTGTGTCAGTGGGTACAGGTATCGGGTGGTCCTGGGCTGTCAGTGGGTACAGGTATCAGTGGGTACAGATATTGGGTGGTCTTGGGCTGTGTCAGTGGGTACAGGTATCAGTGGGTACAGGTATTGGGTGGTCCTGGGCTGTGTCAGTGGGTACAGGTATCGGGTGGTCCTGGGCTGTGTCAGTGGGTACAGGTTTCGGGTGGTCCTGGGCTGTGTCAGTGGGTACAGGTATCGGGGCATTGATCTGCCTCTAGCCTGGCATTCCGTGCCTGTCCTGTTTGCATCGGGTGCACATGGTGTATAAAGCAGTATTGAGCGCAGCATAGAGATTCGGCGTGCTCTCACCACGGTCACCGCATCGTTCAGCAGCGACTCTCCAAACACGATGATAAAGAGCGTCTCATTGACATGGACCTCCTCAAACACGGCCAGCACGGCCACCGGGTCCACGGCCGAGATCAGACTCCCGAACAGCAGGAAATCCATCAGCTCCGCTTCCACCCTCAGGTCTGGAACAGAGAAAGGAACAGCATCACCAGGACGGCATGCGCGGGTAATACAGGGTGTAACAGCACATGCGCTTTATACAGAGCGTCACCGAGCCGTAACCAGCACTTTATACAGAGCGTCACCGAGCCGTAACCAGCGCTTTATACAGAGCGTCACCGAGCCGTAACCAGCGCTTTATACAGAGCGTCACCGAGCCATAACCAGCGCTTTATACAGAGCGTCACCGAGCCGTAACCAGCGCTTTATACAGAGAGTCACCGAGCCGTAACCAGCACTTTATACAGAGCGTCACCGAGCCGTAACCAGCGCTTTATACAGGGCGTCACCGAGCCGTAACCAGCGCTTTATACAGAGCGTCACCGAGCCGTAACCAGCGCTTTATACAGGGCGTCACCGAGCCGTAACCAGCGCTTTATACAGAGCGTCACCGAGCCGTAACCAGCGCTTTATACAGAGCGTCACCGAGCCGTAACCAGCGCTTTATACAGAGCGTCACCGAGCCGTAACCAGCGCTTTATACAGAGCGTCACCGAGCCGTAACCAGCGCTTTATACAGGGCGTCACCGAGCCGTAACCAGCGCTTTATACAGGGCGTCACCGAGCCGTAACCAGCGCTTTATACAGAGCGTCACCGAGCCGTACGAGTCAGAGCGTCACGAGTCACCTGCATGGCTGTGTGATCCATGACATCATGCGGCCTCTGACATCAGGCGCGTGTAACGCTCTTATAATAACGGCATGCAAAGTGCAAACATACTGGAAGAGGTTGACGTCCTGCGCCGGCAGCATACTGTGACGTTACATAATAAGTATTCACCCCCTCCCCCAGCCACTCCATGCACAGAGCACCCAGCGCGTCTGCCACTTCAGATGCGATAAACCTCACGCCCGCTTCCTCGCCACACACTCACCCCGAGAGCGACAGCCCTGAATCACACAAAGCATGAACACCGGCGCTACAGGCATCCCACGCGCTCACTGCGCTCTCACCGCTGCAGAGACACACACACCGTACACAATACCGGCATTCCTCATACGCCTCACACTCAGAGACCAGAGGGATGAGACAGAGACAGGGCGAGAGGGAGCGGGCAGAGGCATGCCGAGGGACAAAGGGTGCAGGGCAGAAGCACACTGAGGGTCAGAGGGCGCAGATCAGAGGCATCATGCCAAGGGTCAGAGAGACAGGTATGCTGAGGATCAGAGGGCGTGCAGCAGAGGCATGCAAAGGGGCAGAGGGCGTGGGGCAGAGGCATGCCGAGGGTCAGAGGGAAGGTGCAGAGGCATGCTGTGGGTCAGATGGCGCGGATCAGAGGGCGCAGGGTAGAGGCATCATGCCAAGGGTCAGAGAGACATGGCAGAGGTATGCCGAGGATCAGACGGCGTGGGGCAGAGGCATGCCATGAGGCAGAGGCATGCAAAGGGGCAGAAGCATGCAAAGGGGCAGAGGGCGTGGGGCAGATGGCATGGGGCAGAGGCATGCAAAGGGGCAGAGGGGAGTGCGGCAGAGGCATGCCAAGGAGCAGAGGGCAGAGGCATGCCTAGGGGCAGAGGGCGTGGGACAGAGGCATGCAAAGGGGCAGAGGGCGTCGGGCAGAGGCACGCAGAGGGCGCGGGGCAGAGGCACACGGGGATGGGAAGCAGGAGAGACACAGAGTCCTTTCTCACGCTCTATTTTTAGAAAATGAACAAAAATAAAATGAGCTCTGGCCAATGTGATCTGCTCGCCTGCACGCTGCGGTATATTCGCCTGCACGCTGCGGTATGCTCGCCTGCACGCTGCGGTATGCGTTATATTCGCCTGCACGCTGCGGTATGCTCGCCTGCACGCTGCGGTATGCGTTATATTCGCCTGCACGCTGCGGTATGCTCGCCTGCACGCTGCGGTATGCGTTATATTCGCCTGCACGCTGCGGTATGCTCGCCTGCACGCTGCGGTATGCGTTATATTCGCCTGCACGCTGCGGTATATTCGCCTGCACGCTGCGGTATGCTCGCCTGCACGCTGCGGTATGCGCGCCTGCACATCCGGGGTGATAAACGTACGTCTGTATTGTGGCGATTACCTGTGGCTTCACGTTTGGTAAACTTACCCATGAGTCCCAATAAATGAACTCCCCACAGGGCCATCCCGGTGGCAAAAGAGTTCCACACCGTGCCCACCACAGCATACATGAGAATGGCACCGAAGTTGTCGAAGAAGAGACGGCTGGGCATGAAGTAACCGGAGTCCAGGACAATAGGGGGAAGGAGGAAGAGGAAGAACATGTTGGGTTCCAGCTGAAACTCCGCCCTCTGCGCTATGGCCAGGACAATCCCTCCGAGAGCCAGACCGAGGATAATCAGGAGGCAGCTCTCCGGGACCACCGTGGTCACCTTCCTGGACAGGTGGAACACTGCAAGAGAGAGCATGGGCACACATTACTGCACGCGCCGAGCGTCCCCCGGGGAGCGGAATGGTCCTTATTACACGGCAGCGCATCGGGCAATAAACGCATCACTGGGCGAGTCACCTGCCCGGACTGACCGAAGATACCAAGGCCACCCGGGGCATTCAAAACCCCCCAACACATTATGACGCCAGGTGGAAAGTCACTTTCACCCCTCCCCCAACCCCATGAGCAAAATCCATTAACCCTTTCACTGCCACAGATATGTACGCAAACCCCTGCAAAAACAAATGTTGATCCCAAGAAAGACCAGCTGTGGTTTAATGCAGAATCACTCCCCCCCCCGGGAGAAATGCAAAGCTCTGAGATCTCACTCCCGTCACCTTGTAATACTTTTACAGGCCATATCTGCCTGTATGCTGATAATGCAGACCCTGTGCAAGCAGATCTCCCCATTTTATTATCTGTCTGAAGCACATTTACTGCACCTGCCTGTATGCTGATAATGCAGACCCTGTGCAAGCAGGAGATCTCACGGTTTTATTATCTGTCTGAAGCACATTTACTGCACCTGCCTGTATGCTAATAATGCAGACCCTGTGTAAGCAGGAGATCTCACGGTTTTATTATCTGTCTGCAGCGCATTTACCGACACAAAGGCCATTTCTGCCTGTATGCTGATAATGCAGACCCCATGTGAAATTGTGCCAGATAAGGGACACTGTCTAGGAGCTTAGAAACTCCCCCCCCCCCTGTGAGAGCAGAGTTACTCTGTCAGCCCATATTTAAGGGATATTATTTATTTATTTATTTATTTGAAAAGGATTTTACCAGGAAGGACACATTGAGATTTCTCTCGTTTTCAAGTATGTCCTGGGTTCGAGAACATTGAGTGGTTACAGTTACAGAAATACAAAGTAATAAAATGCAAACTATTAAAAACAAAACACAAATATACAGATTAACATATCATGGGAGAGGGGCTAGAACCTTGGATTAATTAGGGTGATTTGCAAAGTGGAAGCAGCTGGAAAGTAAGCTACAAATTTCTGACCAGCATTGGGTGGGTGGGTGGATATCCAGTCCTTAATGCTTTAAATGAATGTTACGGTGTGTTTATCAGCACACGGCGCCCGGTAATAGGGTTCCCACCTGTCCGGTTTTGACCCGGACTGTCCAGGTTTGGAGTCACGTGTCTGGGTTTGACACCCTATGCCACCCGGACACATGACTCCGAGGTTATACTTACATTTCCTGCGTTCCCCCGGCGCAGCGGTCTTCTCCTCCCGTCTATTTTTTTCAGCTTGAAGAAGGGTTGGGTGGTCCGCGTCACGTGTCGTCCTCTCTGCCTCTTCTGAGCCGCTGTCAAAGTCGCGCAGGCGCAACGGGTTCACGCTCACGTGACAACGACGTTCACGCAGTTGCTCGTGCGGCTCCCTTGTCCGGCCGGGCAGTGCAGAGCGAGCAACCAACGAGAGTAGAAGACGTGCTCAGGCGGCTACTAGCCGGGCTGCCGGGTTCCTTCCCAGTCTGAGTGACGGTGCTGCAGCTGCGTGTGTGGTCTCACTCCTCTTCATCATGGATCGTCGATCTCCCCAGGCCAGCAGCAGCTCTCCATCCACTCTCTGACGCCGCTGGTCAACTCAAAGCTCGCAGATCAGCAGTCAGTCAGTGTGCCGGCCGGCGCCAGGCCAGCTGCGACTCCGAGACTGAGACGCCGACAGGACAGTGAGTCTAAGCCCATATACCAGTCTGCCAGTGCCATACTACCATCATTTTGCCATACCAGTGTGCCAGCCTTTCCAGTCTGCCATGCATAATATCAGTGTGTGCCATAACAGTGTGCCAGCCTTTCCAGTCTGCCATGCATACTACCAGTGTGTGCCATAACAGTGTGCCAGCCTTTCCAGTCTGCCATGCACAATACCAGTGTGTGATATAACAGTGTGCCAGCCTTTCCAGTCTGCCATGCATACTACCAGTGTGTGCCATAACAGTGTGCCAGCCTTTCCAGTCTGCCATGCACAATACCAGTGTGTGCCATAACAGTGTGCCAGCCTTTCCAGTCTGCCATGCATACTACCAGTGTGTGCCATAACAGTGTGCCAGCCTTTCCAGTCTGCCATGCATACTACCAGTGTGTGCCATAACAGTGTGCCAGCCTTTCCAGTCTGCCATGCATACTACCAGTGTGTGCCATAACAGTGTGCCAGCCTTTCCAGTCTGCCATGCATACTACCAGTGTGTGCCATAACAGTGTGCCAGCCTTTCCAGTCTGCCATGCATCATACCAGTGTGTGCCATTATAGCAGTCTGCCATGTATACTCTACAACAGTGGTCCCCAACCCTGGTCCTCAGGGCCCACTAACAGGCCAGATTTTGCAGATCACCTTGGGGAAAAGCAGACTGAATCCTGCAATCACTGAGCAGCAAATCATAACACCTGTGCTGTGCTTCAGATATCTGGCAAACCTGGCCTGTTAGTGGGCCCTGAGGGCCTGGGTTGGGGACCACTGCTCTACAACAACAAAAAATGGCCGCCCAAACCCAACACTAGAGTGTTCGGGATTGGCTAGATGAAAAGGTGGCAACCCTACCCGGTAATGGAGGGACAGGTGAGCTGCATGGTGGCATGTTGGTATGTGCGTGACACGGATCATGTGACACATCCATTTTCATAAATCTGGATACTCGTTACTCATCGCATATCAGCGCGGCAGCTTTATATTCCTGCGGGACTCCATCCAGGAGGTACCAGAGCACGCGTGGATTCCCCCCCCCCCCTACAACCAACGGCACTAAAACCACCGGCTCTCAACGAGGAGATGAAACCGGATCAGTTTCAGACGATCAGCAGGAAAAGCAGCGACATATAACCCGCTACAAACTGACAGCGCACTAATTACACATTCCTAAAATAAGAACCCGTTTCCCTAGTTACCAAACACACTCTTTAAATGCATAAAAAAGCAGCTCGGTTTAACCCCATCATTGCCAGCCTGTGTGACAGACAAGGGGCAGCTTCTTCTCACACGCCTCAAGCAGACATAAAGCGTCTGTTCTGTACGAGCTGTGAGAAAGGGGACCATTCACTAAACCGGGGACTGGGAGAACCCAAGAGAGGACTTCAAGGATCATGACTGGGGACATGGCAGAGTTAGGAAAGTGATTAAAGCTCATTTCCCAGCCTGGCTCCTTTGGCAGGAGGGCCGTATGGAGCTTCCCGTACCGCCACCGGGGCCTGTGAATCGCTGACTGAGAGCAGCAGCTCGTGCGCAGCCGCCTGGCCGTCTCCTGATCAGCCCTGCATGAGAGCAGCCCGCCGCCGGAGAGGAGCCCTGCACCCCCACAGAGGAGCCCTGCGCCCCCACAGAGGAGCCCTGCGCCCCCAGAGGAGCCCTGCGCCCCCACAGAGGAGCCCTGCGCCCCCACAGAGGAGCCCTGCGCCCCCACAGAGGAGCCCTGCACCCCCACAGAGGAGCCCTGCACCCCCACAGAGGAGCCCTGCCCCCCACAGATGAGCCCTGCACCCCCACAGAGGAGCCCTGCGCCCCCACAGAGGAGCCCTGCGCCCCCACAGAGGAGCCCTGCACCCCCACAGAGGAGCGCTGCATGCCCGGAGAGGAGCACTGCATGCCCGGAGAGGAGCCCTGCGCCCCCACAGAGGAGCCCTGCGCCCCCACAGAGGAACCCTGCACCCCCACAGATGAGCCCTGCACCCCCACAGAGGAGCCCTGCACCCCCACAGAGGAGCGCTGCATGCCCGGAGAGGAGCGCTGCATGCCCGGAGAGGAGCCCTGCGCCCCCACAGAGGAGCCCTGCACCCCCACAGAGGAGCCCTGCACCCCCACAGAGGAGCGCTGCATGCCCGGAGAGAGCCCTGCGCCCCCACAGAGGAGCCCTGCACCCCCACAGAGGAGCCCTGCACCCCCACAGAGGAGCGCTGCATGCCTGGAGAGGAGCCCTGCACCCCCACAGAGGAGCCCTGCACCCCCACAGAGGAGCCCTGCGCCCCCACAGAGGAGTGCTGCATGCCCGGAGAGGAGCCCTGCACCCCCGGAGAGGAGCCCTGCACCCCCGGAGAGGAGCCCTGCACCCCCACAGAGGAGCCCTGCACCCCCCACAGAGGAGCCCTGCACCCCCACAGAGGAGCCCTGCGCCCCCACAGAGGAGCGCTGCATGCCCGGAGAGGAGCCCTGCGCCCCCACAGAGGAGCCCTGCGCCCCCACAGAGGAACCCTGCACCCCCACAGATGAGCCCTGCACCCCCACAGAGGAGCGCTGCATGCCTGGAGAGGAGCCCTGCACCCCCACAGAGGAGCCCTGCACCCCCACAGAGGAGCCCTGCGCCCCCACAGAGGAGTGCTGCATGCCCGGAGAGGAGCCCTGCACCCCCGGAGAGGAGCCCTGCACCCCCGGAGAGGAGCCCTGCACCCCCACAGAGGAGCCCTGCACCCCCACAGAGGAGCCCTGCACCCAAACAGAGGAGCCCTGCACCCCCACAGAGGAGCCCTGCACCCAAACAGAGGAGCCCTGCACCCCCACAGAGGAGTCCTGCACCCAAACAGAGGAGCCCTGCCGGAGAGGTGCCCTGCACCCCCACAGAGGAACGCTGCTGGAGAAGAGCTCCGCGCCACTGAAGAGCCTTTATAAATGTGCACAGTCATTTGTCTTCTAATGAATGAATGATATGTCTTGGTTCGTCGGATTTATGTGTCAATTTCACCTTATTCCCCATAATCCCTCAGTGGTCTGAATCCAATAACGAGGGTCTGGCAGGTCAACAGGGACGCGGGTCTGGCAGGTCAACAGGGACGCGGTCTGGCAGGTCAACAGGGACGCGGGTCTGGCAGGTCAACAGGGACGCGCGTCTGGCAGGTCAACAGGGACGCGCGTCTGGCAGGTCAACAGGGACGCGCGTCTGGCAGGTCAACAGGGACGCGCGTCTGGCAGGTCAACAGGGACGCGCGTCTGGCAGGTCAACAGGGACGCGCGTCTGGCAGGTCAACAGGGACGCGCGTCTGGCAGGTCAACAGGGACGCGGTCTGGCAGGTCAACAGGGACGCGGGTCTGGCAGGTCAACAGGGACGCGGGTCTGGCAGGTCAACAGGGACGCGGGTCTGGCAGGTCAACAGGGACGCGCGTCTGGCAGGTCAACAGGGACGCGCGTCTGGCAGGTCAACAGGGACGCGCGTCTGGCAGGTCAACAGGGACGCGCGTCTGGCAGGTCAACAGGGACGCGCGTCTGGCAGGTCAATAGGGACGCGCGTCTGGCAGGTCAATAGGGACGCGCGTCTGGCAGGTCAATAGGACGCGCGTCTGGCAGGTCAACAGGACGCGCGTCTGGCAGGTCAACAGGGACGCGGCGTCTGGCAGGTCAACAGGGACGCGCGTCTGGCAGGTCAATAGGGACGCGCGTCTGGCAGGTCAATAGGGACGCGCGTCTGGCAGGTCAATAGGGACGCGCGTCTGGCAGGTCAATAGGGACGCGCCTTCTACATTCATTTAAAATATATAGACAGTTGTGCTGCTCAGTTTGCATCCGCTGCCGGCAGAGTTTGTGATTTCTGGGCCGTTATTCAGGGAATATGAATGGTAACACGGTCACGTTCCTTTCACTCATGGTTCGTGTTTGAAGCCATTTATTATCAATCAAGTGCGTTTACTCTTTATAAATCATAACGACAACAGAAACTCCCCAAATCACCGGATCAAAACCTTTACACCCCCCAGCTCTTAATAGCGGGTATCGCCCCCTTTAACATCAGTGACAGCATGAAGTCTTTTGTGGTGTCTGTGGATGAGGCTCTTTATCTTCTCAGATGGTTCTTCTGGGCATAAAGCCTCCAGTTGCTGTAATTTCTTGATCTCTTACATGAACTTCACGTTTATCTCCCCAGAGCGACTCAATGATATTAAGGTCAGGAGACGGAGAAGGCCACTCCAGAACCTTCACTTTATTCTGCTGTAGCCAATGACAGCTCGACTTGGCCTTGTGTTTTGGATCATTGTCATGTTGGATTGTCCCAGTACGTCCCATGTGCAGCTTCCGGCCTGATGAAGGCACATTTTCCTCCAGGATCTTTTGATAACCTACTGCATTCATCCTGCCATCCCTCCATGTTTCACAGTAGGAATGGTGGACCTTTCATCGTAGGCCTCGCTGACTCCTCTCCAAATGTGAGCAAAAAGTTCAGTTTTGGTCTCCTCCCTCCAAAGAGTCCAGAAACGTCAGTGCAGCACTGAAAGAAAGCTGCGAGGGTCTGTCAGGAGTCCAGAAACATCAGTGCAGCACTGGATGAAAGATGCAGGGTCTGTCAGGAGTCCAGAAACACATTGACCTTTTATACACACACTAATTACAAGCAAACAGATCACAGGTGAGGATGGTTACCTTTAACAGCCATTCAAACCTGTTTGTGTCAACTTGTGAGCATGTTATGAGGTCAAAATCACCAGGGTATGTAAACGTTTTGATCAGGGTGATTTGGGGAGTTTCTGTTGTCTTTATGATTTATAAAGAGTAAACTCACTTGATTCATAATAAATGGCTTCAGACAAAACACTAACCATGAGTGAAAGAAATGGAACTGTGTTATCATTCATATTCCCTGAATAATGGCCGAGAAATCACAATCTCTGCCGGCAGGGGATGCAAACTGAGCAGCACAACATTAATATATATATAAAACACCGGCTGAATCTGCGTGACATTTTGTTTAATAAACATATGATGGAGTAAAATCGAGCTCTATGTCAGATACGCAGTGTACTGCAGGCTGAGTGCATGATGGGAACTGTCAAACTGCATAACATTGGACGTCACCAAGCGCGTCCTGAGCAGTCTCAGACAGTCAGAAGTCTCTGCTCTGATACTCGGCAGTTACTCAGCAGTCTCTGCTCTGACACTCGGCAGTTACTCAGCAGTCTCTGCTCTGACACTCGGCAGTTACTCAGCAGTCTCTGCTCTGGTACTCGGCAGTCTCTGCTCTGGTACTCGGCAGTCTCTGCTCTGGTACTCAGCAGTCTCTGTTCTGTACTCGCCAGTTACTCAGCAGTCTCTGCTCTGGTACTCAGCAGTTACTCAGCAGTCTCTGCTCTGGTACTCAGCAGTCTCTGCTCTGTACTCGCCAGTTACTCAGCAGGCTCTCAGGGATAGTTACTTCAGCTCCTCTGAGGTTATTGCACCATAAACCCCAGCCAATAGCCTGGTAAAACGCCTTGCCAGAAGATATGCATCACCCCCTGCAGTCTCCAACAAAATACAGTATGAAGACAAACACGCCCTGTTCCTGTAAAGCCGCCTTTATATGAAAGTGTGGCGTGCCTGTGTATTAGTCACCCTCGGTGATAACCATTGCCCAATCTCTGCGGCCACGCGTTTCGTAAGAGCATTCCTCCGGTATCAGCAGCACAGTAATAACATTCCATGCTTTATGTCCCAGCATTCCCTGCGGCCGCCCTCCGCACCGACAAGTTTATAGGACGAGCTGATGGTGTAAGCAGAAATAAATGATGGCAGATTGCTGAATCCGCTCCATGGTGACACCGATTGCACAAGGACGCAGCGGCTGGCGGAGTAACCGCACAGAGTCCCAGCATGAGGGAGACGGCAGGATGGGAGCCGGGGCCTGCAGAGCTCAAATAACACCGTCTGGACCTGATCATTCTCTGGCTTCAAGGAGACATGTGGAGGTTTGAGGTCACCAGCCCCTCCGTGCCTCTCCCAGGGCCACATGCAAGGAACAATGCGCAGCTAGGGGACGCACGCAGCTAGGGGACGCACGCAGCTAGGGGGTGCACGCAGCTAGGGGACGCACGCAGCTAGGGGACGCACGCAGCTAGGGGACGCACGCAGCTAGGGGGTGCACGCAGCTAGGGGACGCACGCAGCTAGGGGACGCACGCAGCTAGGGGGTGCACGCAGCTAGGGGACGCACGCAGCTAGGAGACGCACGCAGCTAGGGGACGCACGCAGCTAGGGGACGCACGCAGCTAGGGGACGCACGCAGCTAGGGGGTGCACGCAGCTAGGGGGTGCACGCAGCTAGGGGACGCACGCAGCTAGGGACGCACGTAGCTAGGGGACGCACGCAGCTAGGGGACGCACGCAGCTAGGGGACGCACGCAGCTAGGGGACGCACGCAGCTAGGGGGTGCACGCAGCTAGGGGGCGCACGCAAGCTAGGGGACGCACGCAGCTAGGGGACGCACGCAGCTAGGGGGCGCACGCATCTAGGGGGCGCACGCAGCTAGGGGGTGCACGCAGCTAGGGACGCACGCAGCTAGGGGGTGCACGCAGCTAGGGGACGCACGCAGCTAGGGGACGCACGCAGCTAGGGGACGCACGCAGCTAGGGGACGCACGCAGCTAGGGGATGCACGCAGCTAGGGGGTGCACGCAGCTAGGGGGCGCACGCAGCTAGGGGACGCACGCAGCTAGGGGACGCACGCAGCTAGGGGGCGCACGCATCTAGGGGGTGCACGCAGCTAGGGGTTGCACGCAGCTAGGAGACGCACGCAGCTAGGGGACGCACGCAGCTAGGGGGTGCACGCAGCTAGGGGACGCACGCAGCTAGGGGGCGCACGCAGCTAGGGGGTGCACGCAGCTAGGAGACGCACGCAGCTAGGAGACGCACGCAGCTAGGGGACGCACGCAGCTAGGGGACGCACGCAGCTAGGGGACGCACGCAGCTAGGGGACGCACGCAGCTAGGGGACGCACGCATCTAGGGGACGCACGCATCTAGGGGACGCACGCAGCTAGGGGACGCACACAGATACTGACGCCTAGTGACCCAGGCCGCAAGGAGCACTGTCTGCAGCCCAGTCATACCACATACGCCAGCAACAGCAACCCTAACCCTCCAGATGGTTTGGAACTAGACACTGCGTGCACGGTGCTGTGCCAGCCTCTGTGTCCAGCGAGACACTGCATGCACGGTGCTGTACCGGCCTCTGCGTCCAGCGAGACACTGCATGCACGGTGCTGTACCGGCCTCTGCTTCCAGCCAGACACTGCATGCACGGTGCTGTACCGACCTCTGCGTCCAGCCAGACACTGCGTGCACGGTGCTGTACCGGCCTCTGCTTCCAGTCAGACACTGCATGCACGGTGCTGTACCGGCCTCTGCTTCCAGCCAGACACTGCGTGCACGGTGCTGTACCGGCCTCTGCTTCCAGCCAGACACTGCGTGCACGGTGCTGTACTGGCCTCTGCGTCCAGTGAGACACTGCGTGCACGGTGCTGTACTGGCCTCTGCTTCCAGCCAGACACTGCGTGCACGGTGCTGTACTGGCCTCTGCGTCCAGCCAGACACTGCGTGCACGGTGCTGTACCGGCTTCTGCGTCCAGCCAGACACTGCGTGCACGGTGCTGTACCGGCCTCTGCGTCCAGTGAGACACTGCGTGCACGGTGCTGACCGACCTCTGCGTCCAGCCAGACACTGCGTGCACCGGTACTGCTGTACCGGCCTCTGCTTCCAGTCAGACACTGCATGCACGGTGCTGTACCGGCCTCTGCTTCCAGCCAGACACTGCGTGCACGGTGCTGTACCGGCCTCTGCTTCCAGCCAGACACTGCGTGCACGGTGCTGTACTGGCCTCTGCTTCCAGCCAGACACTGCGTGCACGGTGCTGTACCGGCCTCTGCTTCCAGCCAGACACTGCGTGCACGGTGCTGTACCGGCCTCTGCTTCCAGCCAGACACTGCGTGCACGGTGCTGTACCGGCCTCTGCTTCCAGCCAGACACTGCGTGCACGGTGCTGTACCGGCCTCTGCGTCCAGTGAGACACTGCGTGCACGGTGCTGTACTGGCCTCTGCTTCCAGCCAGACACTGCGTGCACGGTGCTGTACTGGCCTCTGCTTCCAGCCAGACACTGCGTGCACGGTGCTGTACCGGCCTCTGCGTCCAGTGAGACACTGCGTGCACGGTGCTGTACTGGCCTCTGCTTCCAGCCAGACACTGCGTGCACGGTGCTGTACTGGCCTCTGCGTCCAGCCAGACACTGCGTGCACGGTGCTGTACCGGCCTCTGCGTCCAGCCAGACACTGCGTGCACGGTGCTGTACCGGCCTCTGCGTCCAGCCAGACACTGTGACATGAGACGCATTCAACACAAGACGATGACACAACCCAAAAACTGAAACACCCCCAAATCCTGTGCCGCATCATGCCGTGTGCGGTGGCGCACCTTACCCTCTGCGCGGTAACATATGTGTGTCTGGGAGTGTGTTTTATTGATGGATTTGCCATTTATAGCAATCCCGGTGGAGACCCAAGACCCCCTGACAGCACGGGGCTGCACTGCGGGGCCATAAATCTCCGGTGCTGTAACATCTCACGCCAAATACCCCGGGGCAGGTCCTGGACTAATCCTAAAATAGACGTGGCGGCGGCGGAGGAGATGATTTCTCCTGGGGTAAAAATGCAATAACGTGGCGAGAGCAGCTCACACAGCAATAAAACCGCCTGCACACAGCGCCCGGGACGCAGAGCGCCAGACACGGCACATCTGTACCATATCCACCCCGGTAACAATGCCAACGGCCATGGGCTGCCCAGTGGAAGTGCCTGCCTAGTAGGGGTCGACCGATTATCGGATCTACCGATATTTTGGGGCGATTTAGGGGTTTTTTGAATTTATCGGTATTGGTGTTCACGTCCCCGATATTACCGATTTCTACTTGCCGCTCCCCAGCGCGCTCGGTCACTGCAAAGCGCATGTGATGTTCTTGTTGCGTTGCAGGAGAAGCCGACCAATGAGGAGCTACGCCGCCCACCACATGGTCCTCACGTCAGCATATCCGGAAACCCTGCATGCAGATCTCAGAGAGCAGGGTAAGACCCGGTCACCGGCCTGAAAAAAAAAGTTTACTGTATGTTTAACTGTAGATCGCTGTCTGTCTGTTCCTTTAAGTAATTACAAGCAGGGTGCGCTGCCGAATGCTCTGCTGCCTTCACTAGCCCCGTCACGCACTAACCAACCCCACTAGCTGCAGCAGCTCCCCCTCCTTCCTCAGCTCCATCTTTAAAGCCCCGTTGCTTTAGGCAGTGTACACACACACAGCTGTGGGCCATTTTTTCTTCACCGGCTGCAGGTTCAGGCAGGGCTGTGTTTAAGGGGCTTCAGGTCAGGCTGAGCTCTGGGTTTCAGTGCTGTGTCCCGGGTCGTAACTGCTCATTATGGACGGAGCAACGGGGCTTTAAAGATGGAGCTGAGGAAGGAGGGGGAGCTGCTGCAGCTAGTGGGGTTGGTTAGTGCGTGACGGGGCTAGTGAAGGGAGCAGAGCATTCGGCAGCGCACCCTGCTTGTAATTACTTAAAGGAACAGTTTTTTTCAGGCCGGTGACCGGGTCTTACCCTGCTCTCTGAGATCTGCATGCAGGGGCAGGGTCGGTCGACCCCCTAATTTAATGTTTAAAATAAGAATAAACATGTTCAGTTTATACCAGATTTGTGTGAAATTGTCTTCGTTTTCAAAAATTTAAGTGCACAGAATATCGGCCCCTGATATCGGTTATCGGCCAGAGAGACGGACGATAATCGGTATCGGTATCCGCCTGGAAAAAACCATATCGGTCTATCCCTACTGCCTAGACTACCAGGCACCACATTATACCCAGTGCAGCGGGATGCCAGGCACCACATTATACCCAGTGCAGCGGGATGCCAGGCACCACATTATACCCAGTGCAGCGGGATGCCATGCTCATATATTATACCCAGTGCAGCGGGATGCCAGGCACCACATTATACCAGTGCAGCGGGATGCCAGGCACCACATTATACCCAGTGCAGCGGGATGCCAGGCACCACATTATACCCAGTGCAGCGGGATGCCAGGCACCACATTATACCCAGTGCAGCGGGATGCCAGGCACCACATTATACCCAGTGCAGCGGGATGCCAGGCACCACATTATGCCCAGTGCAGCGGCATGCCAGCACCACATTATACCCAGTGCAGCGGGATGCCAGGCACCACATTATACCCAGTGCAGCGGGATGCCAGGCACCACATTATACCCAGTGCAGCAGGATGCCAGGCACCACATTATACCCAGTGCAGCGGGATGCCAGGCACCACATTATACCCAGTGCAGCGGGATGCCAGGCACCACATTATACCCAGTGCAGCGGGATGCCAGGCACCACATTATACCCAGTGCAGCGGGATGCCAGGCACCACATTATGCCCAGTGCAGCGGCATGCCAGGCACCACATTATACCCAGTGCAGCGGGATGCCAGGCACCACATTATGCCCAGTGCAGCGGCATGCCAAGCACCACATTATGCCCAGTGCAGCGGCATGCCAGGCACCACATTATACCCAGTGCAGCGGGATGCCAGGCACCACATTATACCCAGTGCAGCGGGATGCCAGGCACCACATTATACCCAGTGCAGCGGGATGCCAGGCACCACATTATGCCCAGTGCAGCGGCATGCCAGGCACACTTTATACCCAGTGCAGCGGGATGCCAGGCAGCACATTATGCCAGTGCAGCGGCATGCCAAGCACCACATTATACCCAGTGAAGCGGGATGCCAGGCACCACATTATGCCCAGTGCAGCGGGATGCCAGGCACCACATTATGCCCAGTGCAGCGGGATGCCAGGCACCACATTATACCCAGTGCAGCGGGATGCCATGCTCAACATTATACCCAGTGCAGCAGGATGCCAGGCACCACATTATACCCAGTGCAGCGGGATGCCAGGCACCACATTATACCCAGTGCAGCGGGATGCCAGGCACCACATTATGCCCAGTGCAGCGGGATGCCAGGCACCACATTATGCCCAGTGCAGCGGGATGCCAGGCACCACATTATGCCCAGTGCAGCGGGATGCCAGGCACCACATTATGCCCAGTGGTAGGGTGCAATGGATTTACTAAAATCCAAAGAAATCACGTGATACGGGCATCATGGATTGAGCGAGGGAAAAGCCAGAACGCCGAACACCCAGACATAGGGGTGTGCCGCCATGCCAGCGCTGTATGGTGTGTAGAAACAAAACAAACCACAACACAGGGTGTCAGGCAACACGGCCCGAACCAAAGCAGCTCCACACACACAGCCAGTACCATTATACCCCCCTACCTATACATTACGGGGTTAAATCACACAGACTGAAGGGGGACAAGTCTGTGACCTCACAGCGTCTCCATATTACAGCGACAGAGGAGAGAGCTGTCACATACACATACATATTACACACAGCAAGATGCCACATACAGAGAGCTGTCACATACAGAGAGCTGTCACATACAGAGAGCTGTCACATACGGAGAGCTGTCATATACGGAGAGCTGTCACATACGGAGAGCTGTCACATACGGAGAGCTGTCACATACGGAGAGAGCTGTCACATACGGTAGACAAAGTCACCAGGAAAGGGATGAGGGATTGAGGATCAGCTCATATTGAATGGCCGGGATCCCACAGAGCAGGTTTAATCACATCTTAACGGGGGGGGCTTAACGAGGGGGGGCATAAGGAGCTTATATAAAAGGCAAGAATGATATACAGTGAGGACAGACAGCCATGTGCACTCCAACAGCAAACTACCCTGCAGCACAGGTACAATCTCCCTCCCAGTCACTCGCAGTGTCCCCCAAGGCTCGATACTCGCCCCCTGCAATTCATGATATTCATAAGCAATCTGACCAATGTCTGCAAAGCCTCAACTGTACACATGTACGCAGACGCCACCGTAACCTATACCAGCAAAGCCTCAACTGTACACATGTACGCAGACGCCACCGTAACCTATACCAGCAAAGCCTCAACTGTACACATGTACGCAGACGCCACCATAACCTATACAGCAAAGCCTCAACTGTACACATGTACGCAGACGCCACCGTAACCTATACCAGCAAAGCCTCAACTGTACACATGTACGCAGACGCCACCGTAACCTGTACCAGCAAAGCCTCAATTGTACACATGTACGCAGACGCCACCGTAACCTATACCAGCAAAGCCTCAACTGTACACATGTACGCAGACGCCACCGTAACCTATACCAGCAAAGCCTCAACTGTACACATGTACCCAGACGCCACCGTAACCTATACCAGCAAAGCCTCAACTGTACACATGTACGCAGACGACACCGTAACCTATACCAGCAAAGCCTCAACTGTACACATCTACGCAGACGCCACCGTAACCTGTACCAGCAAAGCCTCAATTGTACACATGTACGCAGACGCCACCGTAACCTATACCAGCAAAGCCTCAACTGTACACATGTACGCAGACGCCACCGTAACCTATACCAGCAAAGCCTCAACTGTACACATGTACCCAGACGCCACCGTAACCTATACCAGCAAAGCCTCAACTGTACACATGTACGCAGACGCCACCGCAACCTATACCAGCAAAGCCTCAACTGTACACATCTACGCAGACGCCACCGTAACCTATACCAGTAAAGCCTCAACTGTACACATGTACGCAGACGCCACCGCAACCTACACCAGCAAAGCCTCAACTGTACGCATGTACGCATACGCCACCGCAACCTACACCAGCAAAGCCTCAACTGTACACATGTACGCAGACGCCACCGCAACCTATACCAGCAAAGCCTCAACTGTACACATGTACGCAGACGCCACCGCAACCTATACCAGCAAAGCCTCAACTGTACACATGTACGCAGACGCCACCGCAACCTACACCAGCAAAGCCTCAACTGCACACATGTACGCAGACGCCACCGGAACCTACACCAGCAAAGCCTCAACTGTACACATGTACGCAGACGCCACCGCAACCTACACCAGCAAAGCCTCAACTGTACACATGTGCCCAGACGCCACCGCAACCTATACCAGCAAAGCCTCAACTGTACACATGTACGCAGACGCCACCGTAACCTATACCAGCAAAGCTTCAACTGTACACATGTACCCAGACGCCACCGACAGCAACCTACACCAGCAAAGTCTCAATTGTACACATGTACGCAGACGCCACCGTAACCTATACCAGCAAAGCCTCAACTGTACACATGTACGCAGACGCCACCGTAACCTATACCAGCAAAGCCTCAAATGTACACATGTACGCAGACGACACCGTAACCTATATGATGATGCACAGCACAGACCATGATGCTGCTGCTGCACAGTACAGAGTATGTGGATGATGCTGCACAGTACAGAGTATGGGGATGCTGCACAGTACAGAGTATGGGGATGCTGCACAGTACAGAGTATGGGGATGCTGCACAGTACAGAGTATGGGGATGCTGCTGCTGCACAGTACAGAGAATGTGGATGATGCTGCACAGTACAGAGTATGTGGATGATGCTGCACAGTACAGAGGATGGGGATGATGATGCACAGTACATAGTATGGGGATGCTGCACAGTACAGAGTATGGGAATGCTGCACAGTAAACAGTATGGGGATGATTCTGCTGCACAGTACAGAGTATGGGGATGATGCTGCACAGTACAGAGTATGGGGATGCTGCACAGTACAGAGTATGGGAATGCTGCACAGTACAGAGTATGATTCTGCTGCACAGTACAGAGTACGGGGATGATTCTGCTGCACAGTACAGAGTACGGGGATGATGCTGCACAGTACAGAGTACGGGGATGATGCTGCACAGTACAGAGTACGGGGATGATGCTGCACAGTACAGAGTACGGGGATGATGCTGCACAGTACAGAGTACGGGGATGATGCTGCACAGTACAGAGTACGGGGATGATGCTGCACAGTACAGAGTACGGGGATGATGCTGCACAGTACAGAGTATGGGGATGATGCTGCACAGTACAGAGTATGGGGATGATGTTGCACAGTACAGAGTATGGGATGATGTTGCACAGTACAGAGTATGGGGATGATGATGTTGCACAGTACAGAGTATGGGATGATGTTGCACAGTACAGAGTATGGGGATGATGATGTTGCACAGTACAGAGTATGGGGATGATGCTGCACAGTACAGAGTATGGGGATGATGTTGCACAGTACACAGTATGGGGATGATGTGCACAGTACAGAGTATGGGGATGATGCTGCACAGTACAGAGTATGGGATGATGCTGCACAGTACAGAGTATGGGATGATGTGCACAGTACAGAGTATGGGGATGATGCTGCACAGTACAGAGTATGGGGATGATGATGCTGCAACAGTACAGAGTATGGGGATGATGTTGCACAGTACAGAGTATGGGGATGATGCTGCACAGTACAGAGTATGGGATGATGCTGCACAGTACAGAGTATGGGGATGATGTTGCACAGTACAGAGTATGGGGATGATGCTGCACAGTACAGAGTATGGGGATGATGATGCTGCACAGTACAGAGTATGGGGATGATGATGCTGCACAGTACAGAGTATGGGGATGATGTTGCACAGTACAGAGTATGGGGATGATGTTGCACAGTACACAGTATGGGGATGATGCTGCACAGTACAGAGTATGGGGATGATGTTGCACAGTACAGAGTATGGGGATGATGTTGCACAGTACACAGTATGGGGATGATGCTGCACAGTACAGAGTATGGGGATGATGATGCTGCACAGTACAGAGTATGGGGATGATGTTGCACAGTACAGAGTATGGGATGATGTTGCACAGTACACAGTATGGGGATGATGCTGCACAGTACAGAGTATGGGGATGATGTTGCACAGTACAGAGTATGGGGATGATGTTGCACAGTACAGAGTATGGGGATGATGTTGCACAGTACAGAGTATGGGGATGATGTTGCACAGTACAGAGTATGGGGATGATGCTGCACAGTACAGAGTATGGGGATGATGTTGCACAGTACAGAGTATGGGGATGATGCTGCACAGTACAGAGTATGGGGATGATGTTGCACAGTACAGAGTATGGGGATGATGCTGCACAGTACAGAGTATGGGATGATGCTGCACAGTACAGAGTATGTGGGATGATGCTGCACAGTACAGAGTATGGGATGATGCTGCACAGTACAGAGTATGGGGATGATGCTGCACAGTACAGAGTATGGGGATGATGCTGCACAGTACAGAGTATGGGATGATGCTGCACAGTACAGAGTATGGGGATGATGCTGCACAGTACAGAGTATGGGGATGATGCTGCACAGTACAGAGTATGGGGATGATGTTGCACAGTACAGAGTATGGGGATGATGTTGCACAGTACAGTACGGGGATGATGTTGCACAGTACAGAGTATGGGGATGATGTTGCACAGTACAGAGTATGGGGATGATGTTGCACAGTACAGAGTATGGGGATGATGTTGCACAGTACAGAGTATGGGGATGATGCTGCACAGTACAGAGTATGGGGATGATGTTGCACAGTACAGAGTATGGGGATGATGTTGCACAGTACAGAGTATGGGGATGATGTTGCACAGTACAGAGTATGGGGATGATGTTGCACAGTACACAGTATGGGGATGATGCTGCACAGTACAGAGTATGGGGATGATGCTGCACAGTACAGAGTATGGGGATGATGCTGCACAGTACAGAGTATGGGGATGATGTTGCACAGTACAGAGTATGGGATGATGTTGCACAGTACAGAGTATGGGGATGATGTTGCACAGTACAGAGTATGGGGATGAATTGCACAGTACAGAGTATGGGGATGATGTTGCACAGTACAGAGTATGGGATGATGTTGCACAGTACAGAGTATGGGGATGATGTTGCACAGTACAGAGTACGGGGATGATGCTGCACAGTACAGAGTATGGGGATGATGCTGCACAGTACAGAGTATGGGGATGATGTTGCACAGTACAGAGTATGGGATGATGTTGCACAGTACAGAGTATGGGGATGATGATGTTGCACAGTACAGAGAATGGGATGATGTTGCACAGTACAGAGTATGGGATGATGTTGCACAGTACAGAGTATGGGGATGATGATGTTGCACAGTACAGAGTATGGGATGATGCTGCACAGTACAGAGTATGGGGATGATGCTGCACAGTACAGAGTACGGGGATGATGTTGCACAGTACAGAGTATGGGGATGATGTTGCACAGTACAGAGTATGGGGATGATGTTGCACAGTACAGAGTATGGGGATGATGTTGCACAGTACAGAGTATGGGGATGATGTTGCACAGTACAGAGTATGGGGATGATGATGTTGCACAGTACAGAGTATGGGGATGATGTTGCACAGTACACAGTATGGGGATGATGTTGCACAGTACAGAGTATGGGGATGATGCTGCACAGTACAGAGTATGGGGATGATGCTGCACAGTACAGAGTATGGGATGATGTTGCACAGTACAGAGTATGGGGATGATGCTGCACAGTACAGAGTACGGGGATGATGTTGCACAGTACAGAGTATGGGGATGATGTTGCACAGTACAGAGTATGGGGATGATGTTGCACAGTACAGAGTATGGGGATGATGCTGCACAGTACAGAGTATGGGGATGATGTTGCACAGTACAGAGTACGGGGATGATGTTGCACAGTACAGAGTATGGGGATGATGCTGCACAGTACAGAGTATGGGATGATGTTGCACAGTACAGAGTATGGGGATGATGTTGCACAGTACAGAGTATGGGGATGATGCTGCACAGTACAGAGTATGGGGATGATGCTGCACAGTACACAGTATGGGGATGATGCTGCACAGTACAGAGTATGGGGATGATGCTGCACAGTACAGAGTATGGGGATGATGTTGCACAGTACAGAGTATGGGGATGATGTTGCCACAGTACAGAGTATGGGGATGATGTTGCACAGTACACAGTATGGGGATGATGTTGCACAGTACAGAGTATGGGGATGATGCTGCACAGTACACAGTATGGGGATGATGCTGCACAGTACAGAGTATGGGGATGATGCTGCACAGTACAGAGTATGGGGATGATGTTGCACAGTACAGAGTCCCTCGTGGTCTCGCATGATGTCACGTGATGACGTCGCTCACCGATCTTGGCCAGACTGGCCACCAGGATCCACACAGCCACCAGGTAAGGCGCGTGCACCGTGTGCCATTCCCAGCGCACCACCTGGAATCCGCCCGGGGCCCCCGCCCCTCCTCCTCCTCCCCGGGAGCCCCGGCCAGCACCGGCAGAAGCCCCGGGAGCAGCAGCAGCACACACAGCATGTCCTCCCGGAGCACACAGCACTGAAGCCGGCGGTGACGTCATTCAGATAGCGCGTCGCAGCCAATCAGCGCGCGGGGCAGGTAGAGGCTGTCAGCTCCCCGCCTCAGCACGTGCTGCTCTGTGTACTGCGCGCCGCCTATACAGCGTCACATGCTTAACCCTGAGCGCAGCACCGAGATCACCCCCATCACCCGGGTATGTGCAGCACCGAGATCACCCCCATCACCCGGGTATGTGCAGCACCGAGACCACCCCCATCACCCCGGGTATGTGCAGCACCGAGATCACCCCCATCACCGGGTATGTGCAGCACCGAGATCACCCCCATCACCCCCGGTATGTGCAGCACCGAGACCACCCCCATCACCCCGGGTATGTGCAGCACCGAGACCACCCCATCACCCGGTATGTGCAGCACCGAGAATCACCCCCATCACCCCGGGTATGTGCAGCAACGAGATCACCCCCATCACCGGGTATGTGCAGCACCGAGACCACCCCCATCACCCGGGTATGTGCAGCACCGAGATCACCCCCATCACCCGGGTATGTGCAGCACCGAGACCACCCCCATCACCGGGGTATGTGCAGCACCGAGATCACCCCCATCACCCGGTATGTGCAGCACCGAGACCACCCCCATCACAGGGGTATGTGTGCAGCACCGAGATCACCCCATCACCCGGGTATTGTGCAGCACCGAGATCACCCCCATCACCCGGGTATGTGCAGCACCGAGATCACCCCCATCACCCCGGGTATGTGCAGCACCGAGACCACCCCCATCACCGGGTATGTGCAGCACCGAGATCACCCCCATCACCCGGGTATGTGCAGCACCGAGACCACCCCCATCACCCGGGTATGTGCAGCACCGAGATCACCCCATCAACCCGGGTATGTGCAGCACCGAGACCACCCCCATCACAGGGGTATGTGCAGCACCGAGATCACCCCCATCACGGGGTATGTGCAGCACCGAGACCACCCCCATCACCCGGGTATGTGCAGCACCGAGATCACCCCCATCACCCGGGTATGTGCAGCACCGAGATCACCCCCATCACCCCGGGTATGTGCAGCACCGAGATCACCCCCATCACCGGGGTATGTGCAGCACCGAGACCACCCCCATCACCCGGGTATGTGCAGCACCGAGATCACCCCCATCACCCAGGTATGTGCAGCACCGAGACCACCCCCATCACAGGGGTATGTGCAGCACCGAGATCACCCCCATCACCGGGTATGTGCAGCACCGAGACCACCCCCATCACCCGGGTATGTGCAGCACCGAGATCACCCCCATCACCCGGGTATGTGCAGCACCGAGATCACCCCCATCACCCGGGTATGTGCAGCACCGAGACCACCCCCAATCACCCGGGTATGTGCAGCACCGAGATCACCCCCATCACCCCCCCCGGGTATGGTGCAGCACCGAGACCACCCCCATCACCCCCCCCGGGTATGCACAGTACACAGTCCATGCGCCCCCCCAAAAGCCGTACACAGTCCATGCGCCCCCCCACAAGCCGTACACAGTCCATGCGCCCCCCCCACAAGCCGTACACAGTCCATGCGCCCCCCCACAAGCCGTACACAGTCCATGCGCCCCCCCCACAAGCCGTACACAGTCCATGCGCCCCCCACAAGCCGTACACAGTCCATGCGCCCCCCACAAGCCGTACACAGTCCATGCGCCCCTCACAAGCCGTACACAGTCCATGCGCCCCTTCACAACCCGTACACAGTCCATGCGCCCCCACAAGCCGTACACAGTCCATGCGTCCCCCACAAGCCGTACACAGTCCATGCGCCCCCTCACAAGCTGTACACAGTCCATGCGCCCCCCACAAGCCGTACACAGTCCATGCGCCCCCCCACAAGCCGTAACACGTCCATGCGCCCCCCACAAGCCGTACACAGTCCATGCGCCCCCCCACAGCCGTACACAGTCCATGCGCCCCCACAAGCCGTACACAGTCCATGCGCCCCTCACAAGCCGTACACAGTCCATGCGCCCCCTCACAAGCCGTACACAGTCCATGCGCCCCCACAAGCCGTACACAGTCCATGCCGTCCCCCACAAGCCGTACACAGTCCATGCGCCCCTCACAAGCTGTACACAGTCCATGCGCCCCCCACAAGGCCGTACACAGTCCATGCGCCCCCCACAAGCCGTACACAGTCCATGCGCCCCCCCACAAGCCGTACACAGTCCATGCGCCCCCCCACAAGCCGTACACAGTCCATGCGCCCCTCACAAGCCGTACACAGTCATGCGCCCCCACAAGCCGTACACAGTCCATGCGCCCCCCACAAGCCGTACACAGTCCATGCCGCCCCCCACAAGCCGTACAGTCCTGCGCCCCCCCACAAGCCGTACACAGTCCATGCGCCCCCACAAGCCGTACACAGTCCATGCGCCCCCCCACAAGCCGTACACAGTCCATGCGCCCCCCCCACAGCCGTACACAGTCCATGGCGCCCCACAAGCCGTACACAGTCCATGCGCCGCCCACAAGCCGTACACAGTCCATGGCGCCCCCACAGCCGTACACAGTCCATGCGCCCCCCACAAGCCGTACACAGTCCATGCGCCCCCCCACAAGCCGTACACAGTCCATGCGCCCCCCACAAGCCGTACACAGTCCATGCGCCCCCACAAGCCGTACACAGTCCATGCGCCCCCACAAGCCGTACACAGTCCATGCGCCCCCCCACAAAGCCGTACACAGTCCATGCGCCCGCCACAACCAGCCGTACACAGTCCATGCGCCCCCCACAAGCCGTACACAGTCCATGTGCCCCACAATGAACGGGTAAAAAAAACAGAATTTACCTTTTTTTAATTTTTTTTTTTTTTAAGAATTTACAGGTGAAACTGGAAAAAATTAGGATATGGTGTAAAAGTTAATTTATTTCAGTAATGTGAGTTAAAAGGTGAAAGTAATATATGAGACTCATTACCTGCAAAGCGAGATCGATCAAGCGGTGATTTGTCATATTGTGAGGATTCTGGTTACAGCTCATGAAAAGCCCAAATCCACAATCTCAGAAAATGAGAATATTGTGATGCGCTGCAATCTATTCTAGGCTCAAAGTGTCCCACTCTAATCAGCGAATGAAGCCATAACACCTGCAAAGGGTTCCTGAGCCTTTAAATGGTCTCTCAGTCTGGTTCAGTAGGAATCACAATCATGGGAAAGACTGCTGACCTGACAGTTGTGCAGAAAACCATCATTGCCCCCTCCATAAGGAGGGAAAGCCTCAAAAGGTCATTGCAAAAGAAGTTGGATGTTCCCAAAGTGCTGTATCAAAGCACATTAATAGAAAGTTATATGGAAGGTGCACAAGCAGCAGGGATGACGCAGCCTGGAGAGGATTGTCAGGGAAAAATCCATTCAAAAGTGTTGGACTTTCACAAGGAGTGGACTGAGGCTGGAGTAAGTGCATCAAGAGCCACCACACACAGACGCATCCTGGACATGGGCTTCAAAATGTCGTATTCCTCTTGTCAAGCCGCTCCTAGACAACAAACAACATCAGAAGCGTCTTACCTGGGCTAAAGAAAAACACACCTGGTCTGTTGCCCAGTGGCTCCAAAGTCCTTTTTTCTGATGAGAGCAACTTTTGCATCTCATTTGGAAACCAAGGAGCCAGAGTATGGAGGAAGAATGGAGAGGACACACTGCAAGATACTTGAAGTCCAGTGTGAAGTTTCCTCAGTCTGTGTTGGTTTGGGGAGCCATGTCATCTGCTGGTGTTGGTCCACTGTGCTTCATTAAGTCCAGGGTCAACGCAGCCGTCTAGCAGGAGATTTTGGAGCACTTCATGCTTCCTTCCGCAGACCAGCTTTATGGGGATGCTGACTTCATTTCCAGCAGGACTTGGCACCTGCCCACACTGCCAAAAGCACCAAAACCTGCTTCAATGAGCGTGGGATTACTGTGCTTGATTGGCCACAAACTCGCCTGACCTGAACCCCATAGAGAATCTATGCCAAGAGAAAGATGAGAGACATGAGACGGGACAATGCAGAAGAGCTGAAGGCCACTATTGAAGCATCCTGGTCTTCCATAACACCTCAGCAGTGCCACAGGCTGATAGCTTCCATGTCACATTGCCGCACTGAGGCAGGAATTGCTGCAAACCAAGCACTTGAGTACATCTGCAGCTTATACTTGTCACAGGTTCCATATTGTTCTATGTACAATCCTTGTTTTATTGATTACATGGAATATTCTCATTTTCTGAGATTGTGGATTTGGGCTTTTCATGAGCTGTAACCAGAATCATCACAATTATCACAAATCACCGCTTGATCGATCTCGCTTTACATCTAATGAGTCTCATATATTACTTTCACCTTTTAACTCACATTACTGAAATAAATCGACTTTTAAACCAGATTCACATTTTTCCAGTTTCACCTGTAAATTAAAAAGACCGTTCAGGGAGCAGGATGGAGCTGTGGCCGACCCTGTCCTCTACCTCCTGCTTCTAAAAACCTTGCCCAGAAACTGTCAATCACAGAGCAAATGCATTACATTTCCTGCCCTCCAAAAAAAAAAAAAAAGGTTGACTGGGGTCATGTGACCGGGACCTGCACACACGCCACATGGAAGCAATAGAATGAGATGTGTGGGGCTTGTGTAGATGTGCACAATACGCGGGATGATTGGCCTTTTCTGGATATAGACACGGTGTACATACTGACGGGCAGTGTGTGAGAAGTGCTGCCCTGCAGGATGTAGAAACCATACGCTGCAGGATGGGATCCCAATGTGACCAGCCTGAATCCTGTCGTTGATTTCCCTCCTGCAGGGCATGAATTGTACATGTAGTAGGGCAGCTCCTTCCTGTGCTCCCCCTCTGCATGAAGGAGGAACACATGGCGGATCTGGCGAGCAAATAACCGGCGTGACAGTTCATACATGCCAAAAATGTGTCTGTATGAGAAGCCCCTCATTGGACAGTGACGGCGGGGCCCGCGGTGACATTGCGGCAGTGGGACTCGCCGTAAAGAGTTCAAGCCATCCTTTTTATTGGGGGGGAATCTATGGGTTTCCCGCAGCGCCCCTTGAAGTGCCTGCATTTGGTGGTGTGCTCTCGCGGAGCGCTGTCTGCTCGCTGGGTTATTGCCTCGTTACAGGAATACTTCCCAAGCATTTCCTGAGCTCGCCGCCGCCGCTGCTGCTGCTATTTTGGGGCCATGTCAGTTCACGTGTCCACGGGTTGGACTCTGTGGTATTTATTGCAGGATCCCTGGCAGGTCAGGCCTCGCTGGAAGTGATGAAGCGGCGTGCATCACGCGTACCACCTGCCATCACATCGCAGCAGCCGGCACATGACGTCTTCTTTAATATGGAAAAGCAATGTGTGACACTTCACGTTTCTGATGCTAAGTGGCTACGTGACCAATGCCGCCGGATCTGGGGGTACACGCCACACACAATGGAGGAGGGGGCGCCGGGAGCCAGTATTCCTCGATACTCTCCCCTTACATACCCGGCTCGCTGTGCCCCCTGCTTTTATGTTAGACATGCCACGTGCCGGACCTGGCTTACCCCATTATTAAAGCGCTCCTGGCATACGTGCTGCAGGGCGCTGCCATCTTGGTAATAGCAGTGACACAGCATGTGAGGTCCAATCTACGCGCATACGCCCTGGCAGCGTGTGTATTGCCGCTGTGTGAGCTGTGCCTCTGTACGCGCATATGCCCTGGCAGCGTGTATATTGCCGCTGTGTGAGCTGTGCCTCTGTACGCGTATACGCCCTGGCAGCGTGTGTATTGCCGCTGTGTGAGCTGTGCCTCTGTACGCGTATACGCCCTGGCAGCGTGTGTATTGCCGCTGTGTGAGCTGTGCCTCTGTACGCGTATACGCCCTGGCAGCGTGTATATTGCCGCTGTGTGAGCTGTGCCTCTGTAGGCATATACGCCCTGGCAGCGTGTGTATTGCCGGTGTGTGAGCTGTGCCTCTGTACGCGTATACGCCCTGGCAGCGTGTATATTGCCGCTGTGTGAGCTGTGCCTCTGTACGCGTATACGCCCTGGCAGCGTGTATATTGCCGCTGTGTGAGCTGTGCCTCTGTAGGCATATACGCCCTGGCAGCGTGTGTATTGCCGGTGTGTGAGCTGTGCCTCTGTACGCGTATACGCCCTGGCAGCGTGTATATTGCCGCTGTGTGAGCTGTGCCTCTGTACGCGCATACGCCCTGGCAGCGTGTGTATTGCCGCTGTGTGAGCTGTGCCTCTGTACGCGTATACGCCCTGGCAGCGTGTGTATTGCCGCTGTGTGAGCTGTGCCTCTGTACGCGTATACGCCCTGGCAGCGTGTATATTGCCGCTGTGTGAGCTGTGCCTCTGTACGCATATACGCCCTGGCAGCGTGTATATTGCCGCTGTGTGAGCTGTGCCTCTGTACGCGCATATGCCCTGGCAGCGTGTGCATTGCCGCTGTGCCTCTGTACGCGTATACGCCCTGGCAGCGTGTGTATTGCCGCTGTGCCTCTGTACGCGCATACGCCCTGGCAGCGTGTATATTGCCGCTGTGTGAGCTGTGCCTCTGTACGCGCATATGCCCTGGCAGCGTGTGTATTGCCGCTGTGTGAGCTGTGCCTCTGTACGCGTATACGCCCTGGCAGCGTGTGTATTGCCGCTGTGTGAGCTGTGCCTCTGTACGCGTATACGCCCTGGCAGCGTGTGTATTGCCGCTGTGTGAGCTGTGCCTCTGTACGCGTATACGCCCTGGCAGCGTGTGTATTGCCGCTGTGCCTCTGTACGCGCATACGCCCTGGCAGCGTGTATATTGCTGCTGTGTGAGCTGTGCCTCTGTACGCGTATACGCCCTGGCAGCGTGTGTATTGCCGCTGTGTGAGCTGTGCCTCTGTACGCGTATACGCCCTGGCAGCGTGTATATTGCCGCTGTGTGAGCTGTGCCTCTGTACGCGTATACGCCCTGGCAGCGTGTGTATTGCCGCTGTGTGAGCTGTGCCTCTGTACGCGCATACGCCCTGGCAGCGTGTATATTGCTGCTGTATGAGCTGTGCCTCTGTACGCGTATACGCCCTGGCAGCGTGTGTATGCCGCTGTGTGAGCTGTGCCTCTGTACGCGTATACGCCCTGGCAGCGTGTATATTGCCGCTGTGTGAGCTGTGCCTCTGTACGCGTATACGCCCTGGCAGCGTGTGTATTGCCGCTGTGTGAGCTGTGCCTCTGTACGCGCATACGCCCTGGCAGCGTGTATATTGCTGCTGTATGAGCTGTGCCTCTGTACGCGCATACGCCCTGGCAGCGTGTATATTGCTGCTGTATGAGCTGTGCCTCTGTACGCGTATACGCCCTGGCAGCGTGTGTATTGCCGCTGTGCCTCTGTACGCGCATACGCCCTGGCAGCGTGTATATTGCCGCTGTGTGAGCTGTGCCTCTGTATGCGCATACGCCCTGGCAGCGTGTGTATTGCCGGTGCATGTGATGTTGTTCTATGGGGCGGTTTCGCTGGTTTAATGGCACATCGAGCCGGGTGACTCAAACCCTTAAAATAATAGCCCTTCACGTGGAGCAGTTTCTCTCGTCTCACGCAGGGAGCGGACCCCGAGGCGGAACGTGGGATCCAGGGAGGTAAACGCTGGCAGCGGATGCCGCCTGGTCAGGTTCGGTGCTGGCAGTTACTGCATTATAAGGTGCACAGGACGCTTTCTGCTTCTGACTGTATCCTCAGGAATAGTCTAAGCCAGGCCTGTCACATTCACAGCCCCCCGTCACATTCACAGCCCCCCGTCACATTCACAGCCCCCACGTCACATTCACAGCCCCCCGTCACATTCACAGCCCCCACGTCACATTCACAGCCCCCTGTCACATTCACAGCCCCCCCGTCACATTCACAGCCCCCTGTCACATTCACAGCCCCCACGTCACATTCACAGCCCCCCCGTCACATTCACACCCCCCCTGTCACATTCACACCCCCCCTGTCACATTCACAGCCCCCTGTCACATTCACAGCCCCCCTGTCACATTCACAGCCCCTCCGTCACATTCACAGCCCCCCGTCACATTCACAACCCCCCGTCACATTCACAGCCCCCGTCACATTCACAGCCCCCCGTCACATTCACACCCCCCCTGTCACATTCACAGCCCCCGTCACATTCACAACCCCCCCGTCACATTCACAGCCCCTCCGTCACATTCACAGCCCCCTGTCACATTCACAGCCCCTCCGTCACATTCACAACCCCGCCAACATTCACAGCCCCCGTCACATTCACAGCCCCCCGTCACATTCACAACCCCCCCGTCACATTCACAGCCCCCCGTCACATTCACAGCCCCCCCGTCACATTCACAGCCCCCGTCACATTCACAACCCCCCCTGTCACATTCACAGCCCCCCCGTCACATTCACAGCCCCCGTCACATTCACAGCCCCCCCGTCACATTCACAACCCCCCGTCACATTCACAACCCCCCCGTCACATTCACAGCCCCCCGTCACATTCACAGCCCCCCCCGTCACATTCACAGCCCCCCCCGTCACATTCACAGCCCCCGTCACATTCACAGCCCCCCCGTCACATTCACAGCCCCCCGTCACATTCACAACCCCCCGTCACATTCACAACCCCCCCTGTCACATTCACAACCCCCACGTCACATTCACAGCCCCCCGTCACATTCACAACCCCCCGTCACATTCACAGCCCCCCCGTCACATTCACAGCCCCCGTCACATTCACAGCCCCCCGTCACATTCACAGCCCCTCCGTCACATTCACAGCCCCCCCGTCACATTCACAGCCCCCTGTCACATTCACAGCCCCTCCGTCACATTCACAGCCCCCCGTCACATTCACAGCCCCCTGTCACATTCACAGCCCCTCCGTCACATTCACAGCCCCCCGTCACATTCACAGCCCCTCCGTCACATTCACAGCCCCCCCGTCACATTCACAGCCCCCGTCACATTCACAGCCCCCCGTCACATTCACAGCCCCCGTCACATTCACAACCCCCCCCCGTCACATTCACAGCCCCCCGTCACATTCACAGCCCCCCCGTCACATTCACAGCCCCCCGTCACATTCACAACCCCCCCTGTCACATTCACAGCCCCCCCCGTCACATTCACAGCCCCTCCGTCACATTCACAGCCCCCCGTCACATTCACAGCCCCCGTCACATTCACAACCCCCCGTCACATTCACAACCCCCCCGTCACATTCACACAGCCCCCCGTCACATTCACAGCCCCCCGTCACATTCACAGCCCCCCCCGTCACATTCACAGCCCCCCGTCACATTCACAGCCCCCCGTCACATTCACAGCCCCTCCGTCACATTCACAGCCCCCCGTCACATTCACAACCCCCCGTCACATTCACAACCCCCCGTCACATTCACAACCCCCCCGTCACATTCACAACCCCCCGTCACATTCACAACCCCCCCCGTCACATTCACAACCCCCCGTCACATTCACAGCCCCCCGTCACATTCACAGCCCCCCCGTCACATTCACAGCCCCTCCGTCACATTCACAGCCCCCCGTCACATTCACAGCCCCCGTCACATTCACAGCCCCCGTCACATTCACAGCCCCCCCGTCATATTCACAGCCCCCGTCACATTCACAGCCCCCCGTCACATTCACAGCCCCCCCCGTCACATTCACAGCCCCCCCGTCACATTCACAGCCCCCCCGTCACATTCACAGCCCCCCGTCATATTCACAGCCCCCTGTCACATTCACAGCCCCCCGTCACATTCACAGCCCCCGTCACATTCACAGCCCCCCCGTCACATTCACAGCCCCCCGTCATATTCACAGCTCCCCCCCCGAGTTTGCTGGTCTCCATTCCCAGAATTCTTTGTAATAGATGGCCAGGGAATCATGGGAGTTGTGGTTCAGAGACAACTGGGACGCTGGAGTTTGACAGGCCTGGTTTTAGCGTCCCTTTATGTAACGCCAACAGTTTGCAAAGCGCTTTACAAGAACCAAAGAGAACAGGACACAAACAACCATAGGACGGAGACCGGAGGTGTACAGGGCGCTGATCCCTGGAGCTTACAATCTAGAGGATTCCTTCCTCAATGCATAAAGTCACCCATCACATGATAAGCGCTCCACCGCATGCCCACTCAAGTGGTTTTGTAGTGAATATTACATGCTCATACAATTCCAAGAACCTAATCATAACAGCCCCCATCCTATTCCAGCTCAGCCGCAATCTGCCCTCGTGTTTCAGCCATTGCAGCAGATCTCTGGAAACTGACCCTTCATATTACTTTGGACGCACCCTTCACCTTTCCAACCTGGTGTTTAAGAGCTTTACTGGGAAGCTGCCACCCTACCTGAATAGATTGCTTCCCCAGCAGCTCCCTCATCCTATAACCTCCGATCCAGGACCTGCACCTTACTTGCAATACCACAATACAAAAAGACAGTGGCTCCATCCTCATTTTCCTACATAGAGCCACAAATATGAAATAACCTCCCAGACGCCATCAAATCTTCCCCCAGTCTAAAGTACCTTAAGAGTTCCCTATTAACATACCTCAATACGGAATGCACCTGTATACATGTAACACAATGACTATATACAGAATGCACCTGTAAACATGTAACACAGTGACTATATACAGAATGCACCTGTAAACATGTAACACAATGACTATATACAGAATGCGCCTGTAAACATGTAACATACTGACTATATACAGAATGCGCCTGTAAACATGTAACACAGTGACTATATACAGAATGCACCTGTAAACATGTAACACAGTGACTATATACAGAATGCACCTGTATACATGTAACACAGTGACTATATACAGAATGCACCTGTAAACATGTAACAGTGATTATATACAGAATGCGCCTGTAAACATGTAACACAGTGACTATATACAGAATGCACCTGTAAACATGTAACATAGTGACTATATACAGAATGCGCCTGTAAACATGTAACATAGTGACTATATACAGAATGCACCTGTAAACATGTAACATAGTGACTATATACAGAATGCACCTGTAAACATGTAACATAGTGACTATATACAGAATGCACCTGTAAACATGTAACACAGTGACTATATACAGAATGCACCTGTAAACATGTAACATAGTGACTATATACAGAATGCACCTGTAAACATGTAACACAGTGACTATATACAGAATGCACCTGTAAACATGTAACATAGTGACTATATACAGAATGCACCTGTAAACATGTAACATAGTGACTATATACAGAATGCACCTGTAAACATGTAACACAGTGACTATATACAGAATGCCCCTGTAAACATGTAACATAGTGACTATATACAGAATGTACCTGTAAACATGTAACACAGTGACTATATACAGAATGCACCTGTAAACATGTAACACAATGACTATGTCACGGGATGGCCCAGCACCCTCAGCCAGGGGCGGCGCGCAGTGACAGTGGTGACATGGACACTTGGGTGTGGTGGCACGCACCCCGTTTTACCAGTATTTTTAGTTAGATGTGATTATTGTGTGGTGTAATAAAGTGTTCCCCGTTGGTTATGGTGTAATGTATTTTTCCTTTGTTTGCCTTGCTCGCCGCCATTTTCCGATTCTTGTGGCGCAGTTGGAATTTCGATTCGGAAAATGGCCGATCCGAACCATCCGGTTCGGATCGCAAAATGGCCGATTCGGACCATCCGTCCGAATTGGCGACTCCCTGAAGGATGGTGGCCAATGGGTCCGGGAGGGCGGGCAAGGAGTCCCATTGTATTCTAATTATAATGAGAAGTAATAAAAGTCTGTAATGTAAACAATAAAGGCAGTTCCTGCAGTACATTCAGCTGTGTCTGGTGTGCTTGATTCTCCGCCGTATTTCGGATCTGAGTGTCCCCGCGGCCTCAGAATACGGTGCCCATCCGATCCGAATCGAGCGCGCTGACCCTGCATCGAGCATCAGGGCAGCGGCGCTACATCAGAAGATTCGATCGGGGAAATTCAGAGATCCGAACCGAAGAGTACGGCCGCGTACCGCGCTTCGGTATTGCGAGGGATTGCGGTGCGATCCGAATCCCTCGCCCATCCCGGCAGATCCGAAGATTCCTTCAGCCCTGGTCCGATCCGAAAAGTCGTTCACCGAGATCCGAAAAGTTACCCGCACCGCGATCGGAACGTTTCCCGCAAGATCCGAAACGTTTCCCACATCGAACCGAGATTCCTCCGCGGCTGGCAGATCCGATCTCCACGGACGTCCCACACCCGCAAGGTCAGTGAACCAGCTGCTCGGGACGCTGAGTGCCGTATGGCTCAGTGGTCGGGCTGGTTCTAGGCAGGGGTCCCCTCCACCGCCCGCTAACCCTTCCCCAGGGTCACGCCAGGCCGCACGAGACGCCGAGTGCGCGTCACTCGGTAGTCGGGCCAGCGGTAAGCGAAGGGGTCACGCAGATTGAGCACACCCGCAGGCGGAACAACATCCCATTCCGTCATAGACTATATACAGAATGCGCCTGTAAACATGTAACAGTGATTATATACAGAATGCGCCTGTAAACATGTAACAGTGACTATATACAGAATGCACCTGTAAACATGTAACATAGTGACTTATACAGAATGCGCCTGTAAACATGTAACATAGTGACTATATACAGAATGCGCCTGTAAACATGTAACACAATGACTATATACAGAATGCGCCTGTAAACATGTAACAGTGACTATATACAGAATGCGCCTGTAAACATGTAACACAGTGACTATATACAGAATGCACCTGTAAACATGTAACAGTGATTATATACAGAATGCGCCTGTAAACATGTAACACAGTGACTATATACAGAATGCACCTGTAAACATGTAACATAGTGACTATATACAGAATGCGCCTGTAAACATGTAACAGTGACTATATACAGAATGCGCCTGTAAACATGTAACACAATGACTATATACAGAATGCACCTGTAAACATGTAACACAATGACTATATACAGAATGTACCTGTAAACATGTAACACAGTGACTATATACAGAATGCGCCTGTAAACATGTAACACAATGACTATATACAGAATGTACCTGTAAACATGTAACATAGTGACTATATACAGAATGCGCCTGTAAACATGTAACACAATGACTATATACAGAATGCACCTGTAAACATGTAACATAGTGACTATACAGAATGCGCCTGTAAACATGTAACAGTGACTATATACAGAATGCACCTGTAAACATGTAACACAGTGACTATATACAGAATGCACCTGTAAACATGTAACATACTGACTATATACAGAATGCACCTGTAAACATGTAACACAGTGACTATATACAGAATGCACCTGTAAACATGTAACACAGTGACTATATACAGAATGCGCCTGTAAACATGTAACATAGTGACTATATACAGAATGCGCCTGTAAACATGTAACACAGTGACTATATACAGAATGCACCTGTAAACATGTAACACAGTGACTATATACAGAATGCACCTGTAAACATGTAACACAGTGACTATATACAGAATGCACCTGTAAACCTGTAACAGTGACTATATACAGAATGCACCTGTAAACATGTAACACAGTGACTATATACAGAATGCACCTGTAAACATGTAACACAGTGACTATATACAGAATGCACCTGTAAACATGTAACACAGTGACTATATACAGAATGCACCTGTAAACTTGTAACACAGTGACTATATACAGAATGCACCTGTAAACCTGTAACACAGTGACTATATACAGAATGCACCTGTAAACATGTAACACAGTGACTATATACAGATTGTGCCTGTAAACATGTAACATAATGACTATATACAGAATGCACCTGTAAACATGTAACACAGTGACTATATACAGAATGCACCTGTAAACATGTAACACGGTGACTATATACAGAATGCACCTGTAAACATGTAACACAGTGACTATATACAGATTGTGCCTGTAAACATGTAACATAATGACTATATACAGAATGCGCCTGTAAACATGTAACACAGTGACTATATACAGAATGCACCTGTAAACATGTAACATAGTGACTATATACAGAATGCGCCTGTAAACATGTAACATAGTGACTATAAACAGAATGTACCTGTAAACATGTAACACAGTGACTATATACAGAATGCGCCTGTAAACATGTAACACAATGACTATATACAGAATGCGCCTGTAAACATGTAACAGTGACTATATACAGAATGTACCTGTAAACATGTAACACAGTGACTATATACAGAATGCGCCTGTAAACATGTAACACAATGACTATATACAGAATGCGCCTGTAAACATGTAACATAGTGACTATATACAGAATGCGCCTGTAAACATGTAACACAATGACTATATACAGAATGCGCCTGTAAACATGTAACATAGTGACTATAAACAGAATGTACCTGTAAACATGTAACACAATGACTATATACAGAATGCGCCTGTAAACATGTAACAGTGACTATATACAGAATGCGCCTGTAAACATGTAACACAGTGACTGTATACAGAATGCACCTGTAAACATGTAACACAGTGACTATATACAGAATGCACCTGTAAACATGTAACACAGTGACTGTATACAGAATGCACCTGTAAACATGTAACACAGTGACTATATACAGAATGCACCTGTAAACATGTAACATACAGGGTTATTCAAAGAGATTCGAAAAGTCACTGTACGTTCGGTGACTTTTCGTTCAATTCAATTTGGTTCCTTTTGCCGATCCCATTTCGGTGACCCTGCGGTGTATTCAGCAAGCACCAAAGAGTCCCCGAATTGCAGGGAAAAGTCATCGCAAACCCGCCGAAAATCCCGGCTAAGGCACACCGAAAACCCACAGAAACATCTGGATTAACCCGCCGGACAAACCCGAATAGGAGCCGCTGGAAAAAGCGCAGAGCAGACGAATGGAGTGAGGAAAAAAAAAACACTGCTTGAATGTTTGAAAAGTAAAATGCTGTTTGCAAAGAAACTACTGAATGAAAATGTCTGGAATTTACATATAATCCAATGAATGAGAATAAAAAGGGCTGTTACAGAAAAAAGAACAAACGTTTAAAAAAAATAGGAAAAAAGTTTTGAAACAAAATCCCAAAAAATGCTTAAAAGATCCTAAAAAAATCTGTAAACAAAAGACTCTTTACTGCAGAATATTCTAATGAACGGATTGAACGGTTTAATAGATATTGAATTAAAATGGGAATATTTTCAGCGTTCGGTTCCCTTTCGGATCTCTTTGAATAACCCTGTTTGTGTTTCTGTAACATTTCAATGATCTTGAATCCAGGACAAACTGAAAACCAGAGAAATCTCAATGTATCCTTCCTGGAAAACCAGAGAAATCTCAATGTATCCTTCCTGGAAAACCAGAGAAATCTCAATGTATCCTTCCTGGAAAACCAGAGAAATCTCAATGTATCCTTCCTGGAAAACCAGAGAAATCTCAATGTATCCTTCCTGAAAACCAGAGAAATCTCAATGTATCCTTCCTGGAAAACCAGAGAAATCTCAATGTATCCTTCCTGGAAAACCAGAGAAATCTCAATGTATCCTTCCTGGAAAACCAGAGAAATCTCAATGTATCCTTCCCGGAAAACCAGAGAAATCTCAATGTATCCTTCCTGGAAAACCAGAGAAATCTCAATGTATCCTTCCTGGAAAACCAGAGAAATCTCAATGTATCCTTCCTGGAAAACCAGAGAAATCTCAATGTATCCTTCCTGGAAAACCAGAGAAATCTCAATGTATCCTTCCCGGGAAACCAGAGAAATCTCAATGTATCCTTCCTGGAAACCAGAGAAATCTCAATGTATCTTTCCTGGAAAACCAGAGAGATCTCAATGTATCCGTCCTGGAAAACCAGAGAGATCTCAATGTATCCTTTCTGGAAACGCAGAGCAATCTCAATGTATCCTTCCTGGAGAAACACTTTATAAATAAATGATACTTTGCGTGGGAAGTGCTAACCTGCAGCAGCCAGAGAACAATGTGGATCAATGTTTTCATGTTAAGCCGGTGTAATAATAACCAAAAAAAGCCAGCGCCGAGACCCCGGTGTCAAGTGAATTTACAAATGCAGACTCACTTAACATTAAGGGGTTAATCAAAATGTGCCGGTGTTTGCCACAGACAGTATCACTATGTGCAGGGTCTCCAATCAGATATTCACAGTAACTGGCAATTACTCAGATGTTTTTGAACTACAACTCCCATGATTCCCTGGCCATCTCTGGGAATGGAGGCCAGAAAAATACACGAGTAGCTATAACCCACAGCCTTAAATATGGAATTAATCTGCAGTGGGGTCATTTCTCCCGCCGTCGCCTCATGTGGACGTTATGACAGAGTTGGCGGAGCCCGGCGTAGCTTTGTCTCGTCCCCTTTTCACCCCTTTTTGTGACGTCTGGCTGTGATCAGAGCCAGCAACAGAAATGCTTTTTATTTTCGCAGCACTCGGGTTACATGTCCTTGCAGGTTTCTCAAAGCATTCCCCTCGTTACATTATTTTTTATATCATGCTGTGAGCCATTTAGGAAATGTAAGAGCGCAGGGAAGAAGCCTGGATTCTGGACCCGTCCCAGTTATGCCTTGGGGGGGTCTGAGTAAACGCGCGGCACGTATTCTCTGCGGGAACATTTCCTCATTTTACACTTTGACTTTTTGTTTGTTTTCTTAAATAAAAATCTAAACAAATAACCAACCTTTCTATTTCTTCAGCTTTTTCACCATACCATGTAGCTTGAATACTTTAACCCTTTCACTGCCAAGAACATGTGAACTAAAATTGTGTGTTCCCAGTGAGCTCTCACTCCCAACCCCCTGTATTACTGTAAATAAGCTGCAAGGAGCAGCCCCCCCCTCACGTAACAAACTTTACTGCATTATTCCAGCAGCCAGGGATCTGGTAGAATAGAGGGAGATCTGTGGGGTCAGTCGCTGCTGTACAGGGATAAGATTCAGGGGTTATAATGAGTGTAAATCCCTGTACAGTACAGATACAAGGTGTTGCTGTAATTGCCATACACAGGCGTTATGCGGCACATACAGATACAAGGTGTTGCTGTAATTGCCACACACAGGCATTATGCGGCACATACAGATACAAGGTGTTGCTGTAATTGCCATACACAGGCGTTATGCGGCACATACAGATACAAGGTGTTGCTGTAATTGCCATACACAGGCATTATGCAGCACATACAGATACAAGGTGTTGCTGTAATTGCCATACACAGGCGTTATGCGGCACATACAGATACAAGGTGTTGCTGTAATTGCCACACACAAGCATTATGCGGCACATACAGATACAAGGTGTTGCTGTAATTGCCATACACAGGCATTATGCAGCACATACAGATACAAGGTGTTGCTGTAATTGTCATACACAGGCATTATGCAGCACATACAGATACAAGGTGTTGCTGTAATTGCCATACATAGGCGTTATGCGGCACATACAGATACAAGGTGTTGCTGTAATTGCCACACACAAGCATTATGCGGCACATACAGATACAAGGTGTTGCTGTAATTGCCATACACAGGCATTATGCAGCACATACAGATACAAGGTGTTGCTGTAATTGCCATACACAGGCATTATGCAGCACATACAGATACAAGGTGTTGCTGTAATTGCCATACACAGGCGTTATACGGCACATACAGATACAAGGTGTTGCTGTAATTGCCACACACAGGCATTATGCAGCACATACAGATACAAGGTGTTGCTGTAATTGTCACACACAGGCATTATGCAGCACATACAGATACAAGGTGTTTCTGTAATTGCCACACACAGGCATTATGCGGCACATACAGATACAAGGTGTTGCTGTAATTGCCATACACAGGCATTATGCGGCACATACAGATACAAGGTGTTGCTGTAATTGCCATACACAGGCATTATGCGGCACATACAGATACAAGGTGTCGCTGTAATTGCCATACACCTTTATTATGCAGCACATACAGATACAAGGTGTTGCTGTAATTGCCATACACAGGCATTATGCAGCACATACAGATACAAGGGGTCGCTGTAATTGCCATACACAGGCATTATGCGGCACATACAGATACAAGGTGTTGCTGTAATTGCCATACACAGGCATTATGCAGCACATACAGATACAAGGTGTTGCTGTAATTGCCATACACAGGCGTTATGCGGCACATACAGATACAAGGTGTTGCTGTAATTGCCATACACAGGCATTATGCAGCACATACAGATACAAGGTGTTGCTGTAATTGCCATACACAGGCATTATGCGGCACATACAGATACAAGGTGTTGCTGTAATTGCCATACACAGGTATAATGCAGCACATACAGATACAAGGTGTCGCTGTAATTGCCATACACTTTATTATGCAGCACATACAGATACAAGGTGTTGCTGTAATTGCCATACACAGGCATTATGCGGCACATACAGATACAAGGTGTTGCTGTAATTGCCATACACAGGCATTATGCGGCACATACAGATACAAGGTGTTGCTGTAATTGCCATACACAGGCATTATGCGGCACATACAGATACAAGGTGTTTCTGTAATTGCCATACACAGGCATTATGTGGCACATACAGATACAAGGTGTTGCTGTAATTGCCATACACAGGCATTATGCGGCACATACAGATACAAGGTGTTGCTGTAATTGCCACACACAGGCATTATGCAGCACATACAGATATTGCATTGGTAATAATTTCATTCTGATCACTACAAACCCCCATAAGCAGGAGATCTCACCATTTCATTATCTGTCTACAGCACATTTACTGCATCTGCCTGTATGCTGATAATGCAGACCCCCATGTGACATTGTACCAGATAAGGGACACCATCTAGAGCATAGAACGTTGTTCTGAGATTGTGTGAAGGAGAAGCCAATTCATGAGAAACTTGAAACGAGTAAATGTACATTAAGATTTCCACTCATTGGAGTCTGCGTTTCCTGGATTAATTCTATTGGTAACTGGTTCCCGGGTTTCAAATAAATTTTATCATATTTTTGGTTCAAACAAAAAGTGCTCGGCATTGAAGGGGTTGAAAAAAGTTTTGAGTGTTTGCACAGCGTGTCCTCACAACCTGTTTAGATCACAGGTAAAAAGGAGACAGTAAGGGGATTATCTGCTAAATAATATGTTCTGCAGAGCCGCAGGCCCTGTGCTAGATAAGTCAATAGGTGCTGATAAAGGGAGGGTCTGCTCACTAACGGGCTGTGTAGCACTGTTTGGTGAATCGTGAAAATAAAAGCTATTGGTCTATTCACTAAACAGCACATTGAAGCAGTGTTGTTCTAGACAAGCTGCACTGAGTGTCGCCAGGTCGGCCATGTTTTCCAGGACACAGGTTGCTATTTGCTGCAGATGGAGAGCACATAGAAGGAGCTGCCCTGCATCATGCATTCTTCAGGATGGAAATCCATTCCCTATGTTTACCTGGGGCTCCTCTTTGATTTGGCACCTGCAGCATATTAATTCCACATAGTGCAGGGCTGCCTTTACCATGTTAGTGAAATCCGCCAAGTAATCCTTTTACAAGGACCTTAAAACCAAGTGAGCAGACCCCTCCGGTTATTATTCCCCGGCTTTACGTGGGGTGTAGGGGCGTTAGTGATACCGTGTGACATGTATAGACAGGTGTCAATGAATCAGCCTGCCAGGCCTGTGTCTAGGTGGACACACACGGTCCTGGCCTCACGCAGCACGGTATTGCGCATTAAATATCTGCAGGAGCGGCCGAGTCGCCAGAAATAGGAGATCAGTCCAGCGGCTGTAAGTCGCCACATAAATTTACATTGCAAACTCCTATACAAATGCAGGGGTGAAGGTGTGTGAAGAAACATTTAAATGAGGCGCACTGTGAGCGGAGATACAATGTGTGTGATGTGACCTGGGTGCAAAGTGATACCTCATCTCCCTGCCGAGGGTGAGCGCAGCCTGGTGCCCGCAGCCTGGTACCCGCAGCCTGGTGTCCGCAGCCCTGGTGCCCGCAGCCTGGTGCCCGCAGCCTGGTACCCGCAGCCTGGTGCCCGCAGCCTGGTGCCGCAGCCTGGTACCCGCAGCCTGGTGCCCGCAGCCTGGTGCCCGCAGCCCTGGTGTCCGCAGCCCTGGTGCCCGCAGCCTGGTGCCCGCAGCCCTGGTACCCGCAGCCCTGGTGCCCGCAGCCTGGTGCCCGCAGCCTGGTGCCCGCAGCCTGGTGCCCGCACTATTCATTAGGAGACCTTGATAAGAACCTGGAAGGGGAAACAGAAAAACCAAACACAATGTCATAAAAGGGACACAATCACGTACATACGCTGTAACTAGATCACTAATAAAACCACTTTATAAAACACACGCTGCTGCTGCTGTTTCTGTTTTTATTTCTTTGCTTCCATTTTGTGCATTTTTCCCATGATGCAACATTTACCCATAGCTTTGCTTTGTGGCTCATGTATATTTAATCTACAGTATTTAACAGTTAATGAGGTGGAGGAAGGAATGTTTAGATAAGGCAGCAGGAGGTCTATTGTTCTCCGGGCTACATAGATAAGAGCTGTCAGCTGAATGCGATAACACCGGGAGTTTACAAGTTCTAATCTCCCCCCCCCCCCCGTGATGGCTTTGAATACATCCCACACAATACAATGATGTGAGTCGGTGACTGACCCATTCACTCCATTCTATGGCCAAAGCCACACAGTGACGAGCAAGTGATGGAAAGATACAAAATATCACACAATGGATGCACCCAGTGACACAGGAAAATATCACACAATGGATGCACCCAGTGACACAGGAAAATATCACACAGTGGATGCACCCAGTGACACAGGAAAATATCACACAATGGATGCACCCAGTGACACATATAGAGGAAAATATCACACAATGGATGCACCCAGTGACACAGGAAAATATCACATAATGGATGCACCCAGTGACACATATAGAGGAAAATATCACACAATGGATGCACCCAGTGACACATATAGAGGAAAATATCACACAATGGATGCACCCAGTGACACATATAGAGGAAAATATCACACAATGGATGCATCCAGTGACACATATACAGGGAAATATCACACAATGGATGCGCCCAGTGACACATATAGAGGAAAATATCACACAATGGATGCACCCAGTGACACAGGAAAATATCACACAATGGATGCACCCAGTGACACATAGAGGAAAATATCACACAATGGATGCATCCAGTGACACATAGAGGGAAATATCACACAATGGATGCGCCCAGTGACACACAGAGAGGAAAATATCACACAATGGATGCGCCCAGTGACACATATAGAGGAAAATATCACACAATGGATGCGCCCAGTGACACATATAGAGGAAAATATCACACAATGGATGCGCCCAGTGACACATATAGAGGAAAATATCACACAATGGATGCGCCCAGTGACACATATAGAGGGAAATATCACACAATGGATGCGCCCAGTGACACATATAGAGGAAAATATCACACAATGGATGCACCCAGTGACACATATAGAGGGAAATATCACACAATGGATGCACCCAGTGACACATATAGAGGAAAATATCACACAATGGATGCACCCAGTGACACATATAGAGGAAAATATCACACAATGGATGCGCCCAGTGACACATATAGAGGAAAATATCACACAATGGATGCACCCAGTGACACATATAGAGGGAAATATCACACAATGGATGCGCCCAGTGACACATATAGAGGAAAATATCACACAATGGATGCGCCCAGTGACACATATAGAGGAAAATATCACACAATGGATGCACCCAGTGACACATATAGAGGAAAATATCACACAATGGATGCGCCCAGTGACACATATAGAGGAAAATATTTTCTAAACATACAAGAGAAAAACAAAGACATGTAACACAACATCACATAAACCCAGTAAGGACGCGGCATGTTATGGTGGTCGTGGATCTTTAATCAGTTGAAAATCACAATAGCAGGAATAGTCGCGCATGCGGGTCAGAGGACACAGTGATAGGGGGGTATCAGTCCATCACGTGGGGGGGGGGTCCTTGTCTAACCCTGTGCAGCTTGTCTAACAGATGTAAGGGCCCCTTCATGTCACCCAGCACTGCCCACCAACACACCCAGAAATTCCTTGGTGGGCCGCAGCGTCCAGGCCAGTGAGGGCTGAGGGAGCGATTAGTCTGGTCTGCACAGGTAGAGGCTCTCCCACCAGGGAACACTTTTTAACCCCTTGATGTACCACCAGGGATTTAGCCTGGAACATCAGGTGGGCAGGAGACGGGGCAAAATGCTTTATTTTTGGTTTCGTGAAATGCACGGCAGAGGGAGCGGGCCCCAGCAGTGGTTCATTAAGGGGCCCCAGGATTTTTGATGGCAGCCCTGGATCTGGCCGCCGGCCCCAGCTGTTTTGTTATGACGAACGATACGGCCTGTTTACCATTGAATAAACAATGCTGTAAGTTCAGCTCGGAAAGAGACGGCACGCCACATACTAACATGAACATTGAGCGTGGAGTCCCCGTGTGGAACCCGCCACCAGGTGCATCATGGGAGGCAGGAGTGGGGCTTTTAAATCGGTATCCGCAGAAGCTGCGTAACTCCCATCACTCTCAGGATTTGTGTATTCCGCTTCCTATCAGGGCTGTGCTGTGCCGGAGCTGGCGGCACAGCGTTGTCAGGCGGGGGGGAGCTGGCGAGGTGGCGGCACAGCGTGGTCAGGCGGGGGGGAGCTGGCGAGGTGGCGGCACAGCGTGGTCAGGCGGGGGGAGCTGGCGTGGTGGCGGCACAGCGTGGTCAGTCGGGGGAGCTGGCGAAGGTGGCGGCACAGCGTGGTCAGGCGGGGAGTGAGGTGGCGGCACAGCGTGGTCAGGCGGGGGGGAGCTGGCGAGGTGGCGGCACAGCGTGGTCAGGCGGGGGGAGCTGGCGAGGTGGCGGCACAGCGTGGTCAGGTGGGGGAGCTGGCGAAGGTGGCGGCACAGCGTGGTCAGGTGGGGGAGCTGGCGAAGGTGGCGGCACAGCGTGGTCAGGCGGGGAGTGAGGTGGCGGCACAGCGTGGTCAGGTGGGGGAGCTGGCGAAGGTGGCGGCACAGCGTGGTCAGGCGGGGAGTGAGGTGGCGGCACAGCGTGGTCAGGTGGGGGAGCTGGCGAAGGTGGCGGCACAGCGTGGTCAGGCGGGGAGTGAGGTGGCGGCACAGCGTGGTCAGGCGGGGGAGCTTGCGAGGTGGCGGCACAGCATGGTCAGCCGTGGGGGGGGGAAGCTGGCGAGGTGGCGGCACAGCGTGGTCAGCCGTGGGGGGGGAAGCTGGCGAGGTGGCGGCACAGCGTGGTCAGGCGGGGGGGGCTGTGTGGTCTGGGTTTGCTGGAGGAGCACAAGCTAAAACGGACATGGAATGAGCGCTGCCTGCAGGGTTTGTGGGTCACATGATGTGGGGGGGGGTTAAAAAACCACATGCCAGTATTAAGAACATTTATAAAAACCCTGTATAAAAACTCATGAAATTTTCCCGTATTAACCCATTAAGAGATGCAGCAGCTTGGAGTGTCTCTTTAAATCCCGCCACATGGACCCACATGTAATCCCAGCATTTAGAAGTTGGGTGAAATTGGCATGAAGTGGTTGTGCCACCCAGAGCCACCCCTAACATGTATGGGAGCCTGGCTCTGCTCTTAACACCACACCTCCATATGTCCCCCCCCCAGATAAACAGCCACTCTCTGCCAGACACCCTAACACCCCATGTCATTGGAGGTGGGGGGCGCTCAGAGTCCTGGTGGATTCCATGCTCTATGCAGGTAAAGTGCGGGGAGTGTGCCCTGCTCGCCCCACTCCAAGGGCAGGCCTGGTGCCCTCATATCTAGAAAGCTCCCATAGCGTAAACGGGGCGAGAAGACGAATGGCGTGTGAGAGGAAGGAAGAGCCGGGCGAGCTTAGATCCTCCAGAGAACTCCCTGCGATCCATAAGAAATGGCTTTATTCAATCCGTGCTGCGCAGAGCTCGCCGCGTCAGAGAAGAAGCAGCTGCTCCTGGAGAAGAGACCGGCATCAATCCACCAGCCATACACCGGGAGAGCGGCTGGCGTGCCGGGACCTGCCTGTGCCAACCAAGCACCTCTCATCATGGCGCAGCCGGCAGATCCCACCTTTATCCTCCTCGACCTCCGTGTGCGTCTGGGATTGGGCATTTCTGATACGGACGGAGTTTGTGCCTCACTTTGCACCGTATAGAGCGGGCAGGATCATTTCTCTGTGACGTGGCATCACGGGATGGATCGTGCATTGATCGGAAAGATCATCCCATCATTAGAGATCTCTCATCAATACTTCCCTGGCTCCGGCGCCGCCGTGTTTCTCCTTGGTGCGGTGAGGGCCATCGCACTGCGTGTTTGCCCTCAGCGGTGACTCAGCATGCCAGCGGTCCATCAGCTGCCCGGCGTGAACGGAGGGCTGTCACATAGGACGACTCTCCCACCCACAGCTGTCACCCCGGCGACCACCGGCACAACGTTATCTGGGAATGACTCAAAAATCCCCCCAAACCTGCTAACAGAGAGATAGGGAGTCCCTGCCAGAGGAGCCGGACGTGTGCGGGCATGACACGGGCGGGCATGACACGGGCACGTTACTGAATCCCCCCAATTCACAGGCCGTGCAGGGTAATTAATGGAAACGTATGAGCTGAGCTCGTTAGGTTTTGTATGGAGGAGGAGTTTACTCCCCCCCCCAGATAGTTTGGGGTTCCTACCTCCAAGACAAGCGCCACACACCACGGCAGGGAACTGGTTAATGACACGTGGATAACAGATTCCATAGTAAAGTCTGCTAGTGATGGCTTCAGCCTGGGAGTACCTGGACGGCGCCTCGGCTTTGTGTGTACACCCGGCCCATGTGGTAATAAGTGCCCCGTGATTGGTGTGGGGCAGCTGAGGGGGCTCTCCGCTGCCCCCCTCACTCCGGGGCGATGTGATTGGTGTGGGGCAGCTGAGGGGGCTCTCCGCTGCCCCCCTCACTCCGGGGCGATGTGATTGGTGTGGGGCAGTTAAGGGGGCTCTCCGCTGCCCCCCCCTCACTCCGGGGCGATGTGATTGGTGTGGGGCAGTTAAGGGGGCTCTCCGCTGCCCCCCCCTCACTCCAGGACGATGTGATTGGTGTGGGGCAGCTGAGGGGGCTCTCCGCTGCCCCCTCACTCCGGGGCGATGTGATTGGTGTGGGGCAGTTAAGGGGGCTCTCCGCTGCCTGCCCCCTCACTCCGGGGCGATGTGATTGGTGTGGGGCAGTTAAGGGGTCTCTCCGCTGCCTCCTCACTCCGGGGCGATGTGATTGGTGTGGGGCAGTTAAGGGGGCTCTCCGCTGCCTGCCCCCCCTCACTCCGGGGCGATGTGATTGGTGTGGGGCAGTTAAGGGGGCTCTCCGCTGCCTGCCCCCCCTCACTCCGGGGCGATGTGATTGGTGTGGGGCAGTTAAGGGGGCTCTCCGCTGCCCCCCCTCACTCCGGGGCGATGTGATTGGTGTGGGGCAGTTAAGGGGGCTCTCCGCTGCCCCCCCTCACTCCGGGGCGATGTGATTGGTGTGGGGCAGTTAAGGGGGCTCTCCGCTGCCTGCCCCCCCTCACTCCGGGGCGATTTACAGTTTATTCGTACACAAACCCAGCAGGAGCAGTTTTAGGCTGGGGTCAGACCAGCGCACTTTTAACGTGCGTTCTGGCGCACATAATTACGGCCGCACTAGCAGCAGATGACGGGCAATGACGGACAATATACGATGTACGGCCGCACAAAAGTCCGGCCGCGCAACGCAAGTGGAAAATGAACGCATTTTTCTGAGAACGCTGAACCGCTAGTACAGACGTACAGAGTGCGCTGCGTCCGCATAGCGGCGTGTGTGCGTGATTAGGAGACGTCAGACGCTGCTAATGTCCGGCCTACATAACGTCCAGACGCAAAAAGAGTTTTATTGACGATCCGTACAAAATCACGCCCGAAAATGCGCGTCGTCTGACCGTTTTCGCGCATTCCGTGAAAAAATACGTCAATTCGTTCGGACGCACTTTTTTACGTTCGCGGGGAAAAATGCTTTCGTTTGACCCTAGCCTTAGCGGACGCGCTTCCATGCAGCTCTATGTGACGCAATGTGCCAGTAACCCGTATATCGCCATGTACTCCTCGCCTCGTGCCAGAGAACGCCACGTGGTTTGGGGGCCACGGCTGGATGGCAAAGTGCCGGTCGACATGCAGACGTTAGGGGTGAGATCACCTTTTGTTTCTGGCAGCAGGTGTATAGCGTGAAACCATGTGCTTTCCATTACTCAGTGCCGGGGAATAACCAGAGGATTACCGGTGATCTGATACCCTGCAGCTTCACATCTTGCTGCCACTGCCGCTCATATACTGATCTCCTGAGGCCATGACAGGGACCCCCGGCCGGTAATAACGGGGACCCCTGGCCGGTAATCACAGGGACCCCCGGCTGGCGAAGGCAGGGACCCCCGACTGGCAATGGCAGGGACCCCCAGCTGGTAATGGCAGGGACCCCCGGCTGGCAATAGCAGAGACCCCGGCTAGTGGTGGCAGTGACTCCGGCTAGTGGTGGCAGTGATCCCGGCTGGCAATGGCAGGGACCCCGGCTAGTGGTGGCAGTGACTCTGGCTGGCAACGCAAAGACCCAGGCCAGTGGTGGCAGTGATTCCGGCTGGCAATGGCAGGGACCCCGGCTAGTGGTGGCAGTGACTCTGGCTGGCAACGCAAAGACCCAGGCCAGTGGTGGCAGTGATCCCGGCTGGCAATGGCAGGGACCCCGGCTAGTGGTGGCAGTGATTCCGGCTGGCGGTGGCAGGGACCCCGGCTAGTGGTGGCAGTGACTCCGGCTAGTGGTGGCAGTGATTCCGGCTGGCGGTGGCAGGGACCCCGGCTAGTGGTGGCAGTGACTCTGGCTGGCAACGCAAAGACCCCGGCCAGTGGGGGTAGTGATTCCGGCTGGCAATGGCAGGGACCCCGGCTAGTGGTGGCAATGACTCTGGCTGGCAATTGCAGGGACCCCAGCTGGCACACACACTCATTAACACTGTGCTTATCACATCGCGGGGCAATGAAACAAACAAAGCGGCCTGAGTCCTATTCAGGCTATGCCCAGCACAGGTTCCAGGGTATGGGCTGCACAGAGGGGCTGTGGGAGATCGAGTCACCAGATATAGATATTTTTTGACATCAGACGCAGCCCAGGCGCTGGATACGTGTGAATTCCTCGTGGAAGTTACCAGACAGTGACTTACATATTTTAAGGGGATATTGTTTACAGTGCGTCTGTGCACCAGATGGCAATTTGGCCCGAATTTACAGAACGGGGCTCAGCGACTTGTCCTACAGCCCGGAGAGGAGCACGCGGCCTCACAACACGACATCCGGGGCGCTCTGATCAGGGATGCCATGACAAGTCTCGGGTCCCCTTACTGATGCACAGGATGTTTTCCTGGACACATATTACTATTTCATGCAGAGGGAAAAGTGCTGCCCTGCAACTTGTATTCATATGCTGCAGGAAGGAAATCAGGGCAGGTCACCTGGGATTTCTTACCTGCAGTGTATGGATTATACATGCTGCGGGGTGGCATTTTTCATGCACTGCCCATCAACATGAATAGTTGAACACATTATAGGGGGTTATTCAGAGAGCACTGAACGGTCAATTTCATCCAGTCAAAATCTGGTAATTCACCAAATATTGTCAAATTGCCAGTGAAATACGGTGCTGTTCGGTGGCAGTGAAATACGGTGCTGTTTGGCGGCAGTGAAATACGGTGCCTGTTCAGCGGCAGTGAAATACGGTGCTGTTTGGCGGCAGTGAAATACGGTGCTGTTAGGCGGCAGTGAAATACGGGGCTGTTTGGCGGCAGTGAAATACGGTGCTGTTCGGCGGCAGTGAAATACGGTGCCTGTTCAGCGGCAGTGAAATACGGTGCTGTTTGGCGGCAGTGAAATACGGTGCCTGTTCAGCGGCAGTGAAATACGGTGCTGTTTGGCGGCAGTGAAATACGGTGCTGTTAGGCGGCAGTGAAATACGGGGCTGTTTGGCGGCAGTGAAATACGGTGCTGTTCGGTGGCAGTGAAATACGGTGCCTGTTCAGCGGCAGTGAAATACGGTGCTGTTTGGCGGCAGTGAAACACGGTGCTGTTCGGCGGCAGTGAAATACGGGGCTGTTAGGCGGCAGTGAAATACGGGGCTGTTCGGCGGCAGTGAAATACGGTGCTGTTCGGCGGCAGTGAAGCATAGAGAAGCAATGGTTAATCTATTCCCATTGAACAGCAGATAAATGTCAGTGAAATGCCCTGCTGTTCAGTGGTTTCATTCGACAGGTTTATTCAGACGAATCCCATAACAGATTATTATTTTAATCTGCAGGAAAAAAGTCTTTTTATTTAGGATTTTTTTTCGGCAAAATTTTTGATCCCAATTTTTTTTTTTGTTATTTATAGGACCTTATATATTATTTCCAGGCGCTGTTTTTTTTTTTTGTTGTTTGTGTTTTTTTTTTTTAAACAAAACTTGTTTTAAGAGTTGTGGGGTATCTGTTTTGGTTTTTTACCCCTGTTCGGCAGCTGGTAGGCTTTTTTCAGATGCGTTCGGCAGATAGATTCAGCATTTTTTCTATTTGTTCGGTAGTTTATCGGCGGCATTTGGTGCATCGATTTGGTGACTCTGCGGTGAATGATGAATTAAGGGCGCGGAAGGAGAGCACTCAAATTTCAGTGCTCTCTGAATAACCCCTTATGTGTCCACGAAAACATGGTCAACCTGGCAACCCTAACCACATCAGTAAACTAGTTAGCAATCATCTTAACGGCTCTGCTGCCGGCACCATTATACGGGGAGTGGGCCAAGTACCTGCCCGACCAGCAAGAGATGAATATTGTTTCCTGGTGTCTGGTAAGGGGCAATTGGTCTGTGCCGATACCTGCTGAGTGCAGACCATACTAAAAATCGATCCCTCGATGAGACAGAGTTGGTTTATCTCCGTGGTCTATCTTGGCTGGCATGGAGGGGGCCCTTACACCTGTGCCACATAGACAAGCTGCCACTTCGTTTGGCAAGGGTCCGCTGGAGCCACTGGGCCCCTGAACATGTCAATGGCCTGTCACCCTCCTGCTGGCAATCCTGACTGAACGGTGGTATGACAGGTCAATTAAATACCACTCAATGATATATAGTGACCACAGTGACCGGTGGCGCAGTGCTGCCAGCGCGCAGGAGACTTTGCGGCAACACTCTGCCATTTTTCTGGATCTCTGCGCGCTCTGCAGAGCCAGTTTGCAGAATTCCTGTGCTCCAGGTGTGTGAAATCCATTACCTGGCCTCGGGGTGCGATCGCAGAGGAGATGCTGTGATTACAGGCCAAAACGCACAGGAATTCCTGCCAGGTTTACCTTAAAACACACGCAATCTGTAATAAAAGAGTCTGTACGAGGTGCCTGAAGCGAGCCGAGCCGGGGACGGCCTGGAATGAGTTGGCAGGAAATGTGCGAGGACGGCACACAATCTGTATATTATTTACCAGACTGAATCTATCTCCTTGCCTTACAGTGTCTTTAAACAATGCCAAGGAAGCCGATATTTACCAACCCAGCCATCAAATCTGGATTAATCCTCCTTTCCTGAAGAATTCTCCTCTCGCAGCGAGGACGGCAAAACATTTCCTGTTCATTACGGCTCCTGAGAACGCCAGCGGCCGCGTGATCACATATTAAAGGATCTTTTCAGCTGTTCCTTCCTCTGTTTATCTGTTCGACGGGAAACAGGGTTAAAGACGGAATGAAGCAGCAAAATAACACGTCTATGATTAACCCCGAAGACTCAGGAAGCCTGACTGGAGCCAGGAGGACGGACGAGCAAAGGCCACGCTACAGCGTCACCCTTTAACCGACACGTCGGTGTGTGTCATTTAGAGCCGTGCCGCTCCTACACATAAACACTAACAAGGAGCCTGATACAATGGAGCGCGAGACCCGGATTTACCGTATATTAGGCCATTTTCCACTCCGGCGGGGTGTATCGGGATATCTTTTTATCACCACAGCATCAGCTTTTGGTTTTCGGTTCCGGTTGATTAAATCGCTGGATAATTTAAAAGAATAAATACCAGCCGCTACTCGCGGATATGTTTTGAAGTATTACCCCCAGAAACACAGGTAAAGGGGTAACACGGCGCGCACCCCCTTTTGCGGCTGGTCTCCGGGATGAAGCGCCGTGGCTGGCGGGCTCATTAATTCGCCGTCTATGAAGGATGCAGTCATTGGGAAACTGCAGTGGAAAGATTTTTACAGGGTTATTCACAATGTATGGTCAGACACATGAACAGCTCTCCTCGCTAAGCATTGTAGCAGATGTAGCGCCGCGTGCCAGAGCAGGCGGTTATTTTATAGTGAGCGATGAGGTTTGCATGTGTAAGGGGAAAATCCAGAATTTAATATAGCAGAACGCCAGTAATCCATCCTCCAATAGTCATTTCTCCTTTTATTGCCCTTTTTCCGTCGGTCCAGCTAAAGCACGGACGGGATAAATAAAAGGTATTGATTAAACATAAAGGGGCTCGGCGTGGAACGGCGTGCGCCGAGACGTGTCTTGTGATAGCGACTCGCAGGCCTCCTGATAAGCGCGGCCTGCTGTAAACCCCTGAATAAAGGCATTGTGGTGGCAGGACGGCGGCTTAGGGTAAAACGAGCCTGGTTTATGGAGACTATAACTAAGGAGACGCGAGAAGAGGCTCTGCACGATGAGGAAAGGAGATAGCGGCGACCACAACAAAACCAAAGTGACACACAGGAAGACCAGGTGAGGAGGGCCCTGCCCGAACCTGCTCCCAAGGAAATGAGAGGGGGTAATTAGTGTCAAGCAGAGGGTAAAAGCGCAGCGGCGGCGACGTGTCCAGGGGAAGATTGATTGCTGTATTGATTGCTAGGGATGCTAACAATACGAGCTGTGTAACCGTGACAAGTGCAGAGGAGCCGCATGGGGTTAGAAAGACAATGGGGCCTGGACAGACGTCAACTCCAATGACAGGTCAGCTGCCGAGTGGATTCACCCCTTAAAAACAAGCCGGTTTGTTGGGTTATCCCGGACAGGAACCCATGGGGAAATTCTAGCATAGAAAATACAAACAAAACAAGACAAGGCTCAATATGCCACTCCATGGGGCATAACCCAACAATAGATACGGAAACAATCTGGTTTTCCGAAATTCGAGCATAGCATGCAATAGCGTGCAAAAAAACCCGCCATGCAGGTGTCATTATGAGGTCACCCCGAAATCTGTATGGGGTAGAATGGAAGGTGGGCACAGGATGAAAGCAGGCGGGGGGGGGGTGCAGGTCCAGGAGAGGCGCGTGGATGAGCTGGGATTTTCAATGGAATCCTGCAGGATTTGCAGGGATTAGCAGACGGGGTGTGACGGCAGTAAATGTCTATGGAAGGCTGTGCTGGAAGGGAAATGGGGTTAAAGATATTAAAGGAGAGCTGCCTCGGCCTAAATCAACTGGAAGAAAAGCGAGGATTTTTTATAATCCAGCGTTCGCTCCCCTCCCCCCTCTTTATCTGGGGCATAGTGTGTAATGCAATGTAATAATGTATAGCCATGGAGCGCGGCCATCATCAGCGCCCCTTTCCATGCCAATGCTCCTACCCAGCAGGGCACCGTGGGTGATACAGGTCACTGGGTGCAGCAGTGCATTGTGGGTGATGCAGGTCACTGGGTGCAGCAGGAGGGCAGTAAAGATGCAGCAGTGCATTGTGGGAAAAGCCTGGTGCTTGGGTAATTGATGAACAATTGTCCTCAGTTTCCGGTTATAGAAGAAGCTGAATTTCATCTCTCAAAAACACCTCCCTGTGAAACACACACGTATTTTAACGAGTGGCGGTATGTTAACGAGTGGCGGTATGTTAACGAGTGGCGGTATGTTAACGAGTGGCGGTATGTTAAAGAGTGGCGGTATGTTAACGAGTGGCGGTATGTTAACGAGTGGCGGCATGTTAAAGAGTGGCGGTATTTTAACGAGTGGCGGTATGTTAAAGAGTGGCGGTATGTTAAAGAGTGGCGGTATGTTAAAGAGTGGCGGTATGTTAACGAGTGGCGGTATGTTAAAGAGTGGCGGTATGTTAACGAGTGGCGGTATGTTAACGAGTGGCGGCATGTTAAAGAGTGGCGGTATTTTAACGAGTGGCGGTATGTTAACGAGTGGCGTATGTTAACGAGTGGCGGTATGTTAAGAGTGGCGGTATGTTAAAGAGTGGCGGTATGTTAACGAGTGGCGGTATGTTAACGAGTGGCGGTATGTTAAAGAGTGGCGGTATGTTAACGAGTGGCGGTATGTTAACGAGTGGCGGCATGTTAAAGAGTGGCGGTATTTTAACGAGTGGCGGTATGTTAAAGAGTGGCGGTATGTTAAAGAGTGGCGGTATGTTAAAGAGTGGCGGTATGTTAAAGAGTGGCGGTATGTTAACGAGTGGCGGTATGTTAACGAGTGGCGGTATGTTAACGAGTGGCGGTATGTTAACGAGTGGCGGTATGTTAAAGAGTGGCGGTATGTTAACGAGTGGCGGTATGTTAAAGAGTGGCGGTATGTTAACGAGTGGCGGTATTTTAACGAGTGGCGGTATGTTAACGAGTGGCGGTATGTTAAAGAGTGGCGGTATGTTAAAGAGTGGCGGTATGTTAAAGAGTGGCGGTATGTTAAAGAGTGGCGGTATGTTAACGAGTGGCGGTATGTTAAAGAGTGGCGGTATGTTAACGAGTGGCGGTATGTTAACGAGTGGCGGCATGTTAAAGAGTGGCGGTATTTTAACGAGTGGCGGTATGTTAACGAGTGGCGGTATGTTAACGAGTGGCGGTATGTTAAAGAGTGGCGGTATGTTAAAGAGTGGCGGTATGTTAACGAGTGGCGGTATGTTAACGAGTGGCGGTATGTTAAAGAGTGGCGGTATGTTAACGAGTGGCGGTATGTTAACGAGTGGCGGCATGTTAAAGAGTGGCGGTATTTTAACGAGTGGCGGTATGTTAAAGAGTGGCGGTATGTTAAAGAGTGGCGGTATGTTAAAGAGTGGCGGTATGTTAAAGAGTGGCGGTATGTTAACGAGTGGCGGTATGTTAACGAGTGGCGGTATGTTAACGAGTGGCGGTATGTTAACGAGTGGCGGTATGTTAACGAGTGGCGGTATGTTAAAGAGTGGCGGTATGTTAACGAGTGGCGGTATGTTAAAGAGTGGCGGTATGTTAACGAGTGGCGGTATGTTAACGAGTGGCGGTATGTTAAAGAGTGGCGGTATGTTAACGAGTGGCGGTATGTTAACGAGTGGCGGTATGTTAACGAGTGGCGGTATGTTAAAGAGTGGCGGTATGTTAACGAGTGGCGGTATGTTAAAGAGTGGCGGTATGTTAAAGAGTGGCGGTATGTTAACGAGTGGCGGTATGTTAACGAGTGGCGGTATGTTAAAGAGTGGCGGTATGTTAACGAGTGGCGGTATGTTAACGAGTGGCGGTATGTTAACGAGTGGCGGTATGTTAAAGAGTGGCGGTATGTTAACGAGTGGCGGTATGTTAAAGAGTGGCGGTATGTTAACGAGTGGCGGTATGTTAACTGTCACGGAATGGCCCAGCACCCTCAGCCAGGGGCGGTGCACAGTGACAGTGGTGGCTTTGGACACTTGGGTGTGGTGGCACGCACCTAGTTTTATAAGTACTTTTTATTAGATGTGATTATTGTGTGGTGTAATAAGGTGTTCCCCGTTGGTTTATTGCGAAATGTATTTTCCCTTTGTCTGCCTTGCCCGCCGCCATTTTCTGATCGCCTCGTGGTTCAGATCAGAATATTCGGATCTTAAAATGGCCGAATCGGCAACTCCCCGATTCGTAATGGCCAATACGAATCGGGGCCCGGGTGCCTCCTGCCAGCGAGGGCCAATGGGACTTGTGTGGGCGGGCAGGGATTCCCATTGTATTCCTAATTGTGTAAAGTGATAAATGTGTGTGTTGTGAAAAATAAACTCAGATTTTCCAGTGCATCCAGCCTCGCCTGATGTCCTTTACTCTCCGCCGCATATACTGTCTGAGCATCCCGCGCGGTCTCAGGGTGCGGTGTCCAGACTTAAGATCAGAACGGACTTAAGATCAGAACGGACTTAAGATCAGAACGGACTTAAGATCCGAACCGAAGGCGCGGCCGCGTACCGCGCTTCGGTATACCAAGTGAGCGGTGATCAGATCCGAAGATTCAGCCGCTCCCGTAAGATCCGAAGATTCATCCGTTTAAAGATCCGAATATTCTTCCACATAAGATCCGAATATTCCTCCGCAATCAGATCCGAATATTCCTCCGCGGGAGATCCGATCCCCAGATTCACACGGCCGCCCGCAGACGCACTCCACACCCACAAGGTCAGTGAACCAGCTGCTCGGGACGCTGAGTGCCGTATGGCTCAGTGGTCGGGCTGGTTCTAGGCAGGGGTCCCCTCCACCGCCCGCTAACCCTTCCCCAGGGTCACGCCCGGCCGCACGAGACGCCGAGTGCGCGTCACTCGGTAGTCGGGCCAGCGGTAAGCGACGGGGGTCACGCAGATAGAGCACACCCGCAGGCGGAACAACATCCCATTCCGTCATATTAACGAGTGGCGGTATGTTAAAGAGTGGCGGTATTTTAACGAGTGGCGGTATGTTAACGAGTGGCGGTATGTTAAAGAGTGGCGGTATGTTAAAGAGTGGCGGTATGTTAACGAGTGGCGGTATGTTAAAGAGTGGCGGTATGTTAAAGAGTGGCGGTATGTTAACGAGTGGCGGTATGTTAACGAGTGGCGGTATGTTAAAGAGTGGCGGTATGTTAACGAGTGGCGGTATGTTAACGAGTGGCGGTATGTTAAAGAGTGGCGGTATGTTAAAGAGTGGCGGTATGTTAACGAGTGGCGGTATGTTAACGGGTGGCGGTATGTTAAAGAGTGGCGGTATGTTAACGAGTGGCGGTATGTTAAGGAGTGGCGGTATGTTAACGAGTGGCGGTATGTTAACGAGTGGCGGGATGTTAACGAGTGGCGGTATGTTAACGAGTGGCGGTATGTTAACGAGTGGCGGCATGTTAAAGAGTGGCGGTATTTTAACGAGTGGCGGTATGTTAACGAGTGGCGGTATGTTAACGAGTGGCGGTATGTTAAAGAGTGGCGGTATGTTAAAGAGTGGCGGTATGTTAACGAGTGGCGGTATGTTAAAGAGTGGCGGTATGTTAACGAGTGGCGGTATGTTAACGAGTGGCGGCATGTTAAAGAGTGGCGGTATTTTAACGAGTGGCGGTATGTTAACGAGTGGCGGTATGTTAACGAGTGGCGGTATGTTAAAGAGTGGCGGTATGTTAAAGAGTGGCGGTATGTTAACGAGTGGCGGTATGTTAACGAGTGGCGGTATGTTAAAGAGTGGCGGTATGTTAACGAGTGGCGGTATGTTAACGAGTGGCGGCATGTTAAAGAGTGGCGGTATTTTAACGAGTGGCGGTATGTTAAAGAGTGGCGGTATGTTAAAGAGTGGCGGTATGTTAAAGAGTGGCGGTATGTTAAAGAGTGGCGGTATGTTAACGAGTGGCGGTATGTTAACGAGTGGCGGTATGTTAACGAGTGGCGGATGTTAACGAGTGGCGGTATGTTAACGAGTGGCGGTATGTTAACGAGTGGCGGTATGTTAAAGAGTGGCGGTATGTTAAGAGTGGCGGTATGTTAACGAGTGGCGGTATGTTAAAGAGTGGCGGTATGTTAACGAGTGGCGTATGTTAACGAGTGGCGGTATGTTAACGAGTGGCGGTATGTTAAAGAGTGGCGGTATGTTAACGAGTGGCGGTATGTTAACGAGTGGCGGTATGTTAACGAGTGGCGGTATGTTAACGAGTGGCGGTATTTTAACGAGTGGCGGTATGTTAACGAGTGGCGGTATGTTAACGAGTGGCGGGATGTTAAAGAGTGGCGGTATGTTAACGAGTGGCGGTATGTTAAAGAGTGGCGGTATGTTAACGAGTGGCGGTATGTTAACGAGTGGCGGTATGTTAACGAGTGGCGGTATGTTAACGCGTGGCGGGATGTTAAAGGTTAGGATATCACATAACGGCTCGAAATGAAACCTATCTTGGCCTTTTTTTTTCCTTTATCCCATTCTCCGTTTCTTTAAGCAGAAAATAAATAAGAGGAATGGTGACCCTCCTCGCCTTTTCGGTCCCGTTTCCTGGTGCTCTAGGGTGAAAAATCTGAATAAACAGGTATTTAAAAACAAATTGCGTGATGAAGCATGACGCCCAGATGCGTTTGATAAACAATTTCTCATAGGAAAGGAAACTTCTAAGAAGATCCACTGCCTCTGAACCGCACCATGCAACGGGATGGAGCAAAATGGAAAGCCATACACAGCGTCAGGGTATGGGAAGCCAAAGGGACACCGGGAGAAGAACACACACAGGTAGAAACGTTGTCGGACTGTCAGTGCCATACTTTATTGAATAAAAGATGTCCAAGCTCTGGGTTTATACCGGGAGAAGATCTCTCCATTAGGGTCACCAGGTCGGCCATGTTTTCTTGGACACATATTACTATTTCATGCAGAGGGGGAGCACTGGGAAAAGTGCTGCCCTGCAACATGTAGAATTCATATGCTGCAGGAAGGAAATCAAGGTAGGTCACCTGGGATTCCTCATCGATTTCTTACTGCAGTGTATGTATTATACATGTTACAGGGTGGCATTTTTCATGCACTGCCCATCAACATGAATAAATTATATGTGAAACATGGCCGATCTGGTAACCCTAGTCTCCATACTGTGTGTGTGAGCTTGTAATAAAGCGCTGTGAATTCACCTGTCTGCTGGGAGGTGGAGGGCATCGTTGGTTGCTCCTCTGATGGCGTCGTCGTGGACAGGTTTATGCTGGGCATCGTCATGGCAAATCTAAAGGAAACAAAAAATGGAGCAGAGCATTATTAGCTTTCACCGTGTGGAAAATGACAGGATAACACGATTAATGGGACACTAGTCCCTGGAGTCACAGAAGATACAGACTTCAATGCCCGACGTAAATATGCCACATCCTCTTTGTCTCTCTGGTCATGGGATACCCTGACTCAGACGGCTGGGCCTCGGGGCCATATGCAGACAGGGGACACAATCTATCCCTGGATCTGATACAAAGGACCAAAACCACTCCCTGAGCTCCTGACATAGGATCCAACCTGTCCGAGAACATGACGTTTACTGCTCCTCCTCGTCCAAGCCCCTCGCCAGCTTGTAAAGGGAACCAAAAAGGGGCTTGTGAGTAGGGTTGCCACCTTTCCTTCAAGCCAAACCCAAACACTCTAGGGTTGGATTCAGGCGGACATTTTTTTTGTAGTGTATACATTATGGCACGTGGTATACATGGTAGTCTGGTGTTATGGCACGCTGGTATTATGGCAGGCACGCTGGTATTATGGCTGGCACGCTGGCATTATGGCTGGCACACTGGTATTATGGCGGGCACGCTGGTATTATGGAGACACGCTGGTATTATGGCGGGCACGCTGGTATTATGGCTGGCACGCTGGTATTATGGCTGGCACGCTGGTATTATGGCAGACACGCTGTTATTATGGCTGGCACGCTGGTATTATGGCAGGCATGCTGGTATTATGGCAGGCACGCTGGTATTATGGCAGGCACGCTGGTATTATGGCAGGCATGCTGGTATTATGGCAGGCACGCTGGTATTATGGCAGGCACGCTGGTATTATGGCTGGCACGCTGGTATTATGGCGGGCACGCTGGTATTATGGCAGACATGCTGGTATTATGGCGGGCACGCTGGTATTATGGCAGACATGCTGGTATTATGGCTGGCACGTTGGTATTATGGCGGGCACGTTGGTATTATGGCTGGCACGCTGGTATTATGGCTGGCACGCTGGTATTATGGCTGGCACGCTGGTATTATGGCGGGCACGCTGGTATTATGGCTGATGCTGCGCTCACTCACACAGAGTTGCTGGTCTTGGAGTTGGTGGTCACTGGAGCAGCCCTGCCCTGGAGACGTAGATCTGGACGGTGGACGAGACCAGCAGGAGCCGGGAGGACCACTTGTTTTGGGATTGGAGGTGGAAGCAGGTCCGGAATCGCTGCACGCACGCCAGTCGCTGGCGCACATGCATGCATGTAAAGGTCACGTGAGCCGTGGCGCCTGCGCGGAACTGGCAGTGGGCGGGGCGGACATGCTGCGTCTCCAGCGGCGACGGGGGTACGCTGATATGTAAGTATGGGGCGGAGAGATGCCGGTACCGGCGGCTTGGAGTCATGTGTCCAGGTGGCAGAGGGTGTCAAACCCGGACACATGACTCCAAAACCGGACGGGTGGGAACCCTATTTGTGAGGGTCCTGAGAACCTGCACTGAATTAACTCTGGAGGCCTAAACCCCATTGCCAGGTGTGCCAGGTGTACCAGGTGTGCCAGGTGCCAGTGGGGCTGAGATTGTTTTTGGGGTCGAAAGACAGAGTAAGGAACCAGATCTTATTCAAGCGGCTCCTGCGGGGGTAGCGCTACAATAGACATATACACAGGGATACAATACAGCCGCACATATTACTGGAGTTAGGAAGGCGTGAGAATCCCACATGTCCCCTATCACCATATAGATTCCTCTAATAGCTGTATCATCTGTTAAATCCGCTCGCACAACAAACGACTTATGTTCCGTTGTATTTTCTACATATCTTGTGCAGCACTGCAGAGCCTGTGGGCGCTATATAAAGTATGATAGCACATCGAGGTATTTCTGACATTATTTATTTACAAAGTATTTTTCCAGGAAGGATACATTGAGATTTCTCTGGTTTCCCGGGAAGGATACATTGAGATTTCTCTGGTTTTCCAGGAAGGATACATTGAGATTTCTCTGGTTTTCCAGGAAGGATACATTGAGATTTCTCTGGTTTTCCAGGAAGGATACATTGAGATTTCTCTGGTTTCCCAGGAAGGATACATTGAGATTTCTCTGGTTTTCCAGGAAGGATACATTGAGATTTCTCTGGTTTTCCGGGAAGGATACATTGAGATTTCTCTGGTTTTCCAAGAAGGACACATTGAGATTTCTCTGGTTTTCCAGGAAGGATACATTGAGATTTCTCTGGTTTTCCGGAAGGATACATTGAGATTTCTCTGGTTTTCCAGGAAGGATACATTGAGATTTCTCTGGTTTTCCAGGAAGGATACATTGAGATTTCTCTGGTTTTCCAGGAAGGATACATTGAGATTTCTCTGGTTTCTCCAGGAAGGATACATTGAGATTTCTCTGGTTTTCCAGGAAGGATACATTGAGATTTCTCTGGTTTCTCCAGGAAGGATACATTGAGATTTCTCTGGTTTCTCCAGGAAGGATACATTGAGATTTCTCTGGTTTTCCAGGAAGGACACATTGAGATTTCTCTGGTTTTCCAGGAAGGATACATTGAGATTTCTCTGGTTTCTCCAGGAAGGATACATTGAGATTTCTCTGGTTTCTCCAGGAAGGATACATTGAGATTTCTCTGGTTTTCCAGGAAGGACACATTGAGATTTCTCTGGTTTTCCAGGAAGGATACATTGAGATTTCTCTGGTTTCTCCAGGAAGGATACATTGAGATTTCTCTGGTTTCTCCAGGAAGGATACATTGAGATTTCTCTGGTTTTCCAGGAAGGACACATTGAGATTTCTCTGGTTTTCCAGGAAGGACACATTGAGATTTCTCTGGTTTTCCAGGAAGGATACATTGAGATTTCTCTGGTTTCTCCAGGAAGGATACATTGAGATTTCTCTGGTTTTCCAGGAAGGATACATTGAGATTTCTCTGGTTTTCCGGGAAGGATACATTGAGATTTCTCTAGTTTTCAGGAGCATTGAATTGTTACAGAAATACAAAGTAACACCTGCTCCTGTAACTCAGGGCCCAATATATGTCCCAGAATGCATCTTAAAGCCCGGGATAGACAGCGTAAGGGCTGAATCTGAACGCTCTCTGGCCTGGTTATATAAACACCAACCTGTGAAATGTCTCCCTAGCAAGAGAAAAGTTCTCCTAGCATAGAGATGCGAGTGTGAAGGCTTCCAGGGACCGGCGCGTCCAGGGACCGGCCAGCCCATATTTCCCATAGCCGGCCAAACAGATCTGTATGTAGAGGGAAGTGAGAGTGAATGTCAATGCAGGGATTGATCCGGTGCGCTCCTGTCACCGGGTAACATTTACCTTTCCACAATGTGGAGGATGTATTGTACCAAGGTCACCGAGCCACCCGTGTGTGCCCAGCATGGGGGCGACTCGGCCAGCGCCTCAGCGTATCAATATATCACACTCGGTCACAGGACTTCTAACACTGGGACATCGATACAGAACCGGCTCCACGTGGAACACGCATCGTACACGGCATGTCACGGCTTGCCCGGACACCGGCTCCTGAAAAATAAAAAGCGGGCGATAGCGTATAACTCTGTGCTGGCAGCGCCGGTTACCATACACCTGCCATATGTAGAAAGCAGAAATCTCTGGAGTCACGGTGATGTGCTCGGTGAGATCACGTTTCCAATCCCCTGTATTCCAACACCGAGTCTCCTCTATATCCCATGACGGGAGGGAAGCGGGCGATAAACCCCCCAGGATCTCACCCCAAGAGCGGCGTGCGGGTAACAACGGCTTAACAGACACAGCGGAAAGGGGTCATCAGGGTGTAATATCCAATACCCAGTGAATAATATACATCACGCTGCGCTGAGGATAGAGGATTGGGGGGTTATCAGGGTGTAATATCCAATACCCAGTGAATAATATACATCACGCTGCGCTGAGGATAGAGGATTGGGCGGTTATCAGGGTGTAATATCCAATACCCAGTGAATAATATACATCACGCCGCGCTGAGGATAGAGGATTGGGGGGTTATCAGGGTGTAATATCCAATACCCAGTGAATAATATACATCACGCCGCGCTGAGGATAGAGGATTGGGGGTTATCAGGGTGTAATATCCAATACCCAGTGAAGTGAATAATATACATCACGCCGCGCTGAGGATAGAGGATTGGGGGGTTATCAGGGTGTAATATCCAATACCCAGTGAATAATATACATCACGCCGCGCTGAGGATAGAGGATTGGGGGGTTATCAGGGTGTAATATCCAATACCCAGTGAATAATATACATCACGCCGCGCTGAGGATAGAGGATTGTGGGGTTATCAGGGTGTAATATCCAATACCCAGTGAATAATATACATCACGCCGCGCTGAGGATAGAGGATTGGGGGGTTATCAGGGTGTAATATCCAATACCCAGTGAATAATATACATCACGCCGCGCTGAGGATAGAGGATTGGGGGTTATCAGGGTGTAATATCCAATACCCAGTGAATAATATACATCACGCCGCGCTGAGGATAGAGGATTGTGGGGTTATCAGGGTGTAATATCCAATACCCAGTGAAGTAATATACATCACGCCGCGCTGAGGATAGAGGATTGGGGGTTATCAGGGTGTAATATCCAATACCCAGTGAATAATATACATCACGCCGCGCTGAGGATAGAGGATTGGGGGGTTATCAGGGTGTAATATCCAATACCCAGTGAATAATATACATCACGCCGCGCTGAGGATAGAGGATTGGGGGGTTATCAGGGTGTAATATCCAATACCCAGTGAATAATATACATCACGCCGCCGCTGAGGATAGAGGATTGGGGGGTTATCAGGGTGTAATATCCAATACCCAGTGAATAATATACATCACGCTGCGCTGAGGATAGAGGATTGGGAGGTTATCAGGGTGTAATATCCAATACCCAGTGAATAATATACATCACGCCGCACTGAGGATAGAGGATTGGGGGTTATCAGGGTGTAATATCCAATACCCAGTGAATAATATACATCACGCTGCGCTGAGGATAGAGGATTGGGGGGTTATCAGGGTGTAATATCCAATACCCAGTGAATAATATACATCACGCCGCGCTGAGGATAGAGGATTGGGGGGTTATCAGGGTGTAATATCCAATACCCAGTGAATAATATACATCACGCCGCGCTGAGGATAGAGGATTGGGGGTTATCAGGGTGTAATATCCAATACCCAGTGAATAATATACATCACGCCGCGCTGAGGATAGAGGATTGGGGGTTATCAGGGTGTAATATCCAATACCCAGTGAATAATATACATCACGCCGCGCTGAGGATAGAGGATTGGGGGGTTATCAGGGTGTAATATCCAATACCCAGTGAATAATATACATCACGCCGCGCTGAGGATAGAGGATTGGGGGTTATCAGGGTGTAATATCCAATACCCAGTGAATAATATACATCACGCCGCGCTGAGGATAGAGGATTGGAGGTTATCAGGGTGTAATATCCAATACCCAGTGAATAATATACATCACGCTGCGCTGAGGATAGAGGATTGGGGGGTTATCAGGGTGTAATATCCAATACCCAGTGAATAATACACATCACGCCGCGCTGAGGATAGAGGATTGGGGGGTTATCAGGAGTGTACTATCCAATACCCAGTGAATAATATACATCACGCCGCGCTGAGGATAGAGGATTGGGGGGTTATCAGGGTGTAATATCCAATACCCAGTGAATAATATACATCACGCCGCGCTGAGGATAGAGGATTGGGGGTTATCAGGGTGTAATATCCAATACCCAGTGAATAATATACATCACGCTGCGCTGAGGATAGAGGATTGGGGGTTATCAGGGTGTAATATCCAATACCCAGTGAATAATATACATCACGCCGCGCTGAGGATAGAGGATTGGGGGTTATCAGGGTGTAATATCCAATACCCAGTGAATAATATACATCACGCTGCGCTGAGGATAGAGGATTGGGGGGTTATCAGGGTGTAATATCCAATACCCAGTGAGTAATATACATCACGCCGCGCTGAGGATAGAGGATTGGGGGGTTATCAGGGTGTAATATCCAATACCCAGTGAATAATATACATCACGCCGCGCTGAGGATAGAGGATTGGGGGTTATCAGGGTGTAATATCCAATACCCAGTGAATAATATACATCACGCCGCGCTGAGGATAGAGGATTGGGGGTTATCAGGGTGTAATATCCAATACCCAGTGAATAATATACATCACGCCGCGCTGAGGATAGAGGATTGGGAGGTTATCAGGGTGTAATATCCAATACCCAGTGAATAATATACATCACGCCGCGCTGAGGATAGAGGATTGGGGGTTATCAGGGTGTAATATCCAATACCCAGTGAATAATATACATCACGCTGCGCTGAGGATAGAGGATTGGGAGGTTATCAGGGTGTAATATCCAATACCCAGTGAATAATATACATCACGCCGCACTGAGGATAGAGGATTGGGGGGTTATCAGGGTGTAATATCCAATACCCAGTGAATAATATACATCACGCTGCGCTGAGGATAGAGGATTGGGGGTTATCAGGGTGTAATATCCAATACCCAGTGAATAATATACATCACGCCGCGCTGAGGATAGAGGATTGGGGGGTTATCAGGGTGTAATATCCAATACCCAGTGAATAATATACATCACGCCGCGCTGAGGATAGAGGATTGGGGGTTATCAGGGTGTAATATCCAATACCCAGTGAATAATATACATCACGCCGCGCTGAGGATAGAGGATTGGGGGGTTATCAGGGTGTAATATCCAATACCCAGTGAATAATATACATCACGCCGCGCTGAGGATAGAGGATTGGGGGGTTATCAGGGTGTAATATCCAATACCCAGTGAATAATATACATCACGCCGCGCTGAGGATAGAGGATTGGGGGTTATCAGGGTGTAATATCCAATACCCAGTGAATAATATACATCACGCCGCGCTGAGGATAGAGGATTGGGAGGTTATCAGGGTGTAATATCCAATACCCAGTGAATAATATACATCACGCTGCGCTGAGGATAGAGGATGGGGGGTTATCAGGGTGTAATATCCAATACCCAGTGAATAATACACATCACGCCGCGCTGAGGATAGAGGATTGGGGGGTTATCAGGGTGTACTATCCAATACCCAGTGAATAATATACATCACGCCGCGCTGAGGATAGAGGATTGGGGGGTTATCAGGGTGTAATATCCAATACCCAGTGAATAATATACATCACGCCGCGCTGAGGATAGAGGATTGGGGGGTTATCAGGGTGTAATATCCAATACCCAGTGAATAATATACATCACGCTGCGCTGAGGATAGAGGATTGGGGGTTATCAGGGTGTAATATCCAATACCCAGTGAATAATATACATCACGCCGCGCTGAGGATAGAGGATTGGGAGGTTATCAGGGTGTAATATCCAATACCCAGTGAATAATATACATCACGCCGCGCTGAGGATAGAGGATTGGGAGGTTATCAGGGTGTAATATCCAATACCCAGTGAGTAATATACATCACGCCGCGCTGAGGATAGAGGATTGGGGGGTTATCAGGGTGTAATATCCAATACCCAGTGAATAATATACATCACGCCGCGCTGAGGATAGAGGATTGGGGGGTTATCAGGGTGTAATATCCAATACCCAGTGAATAATATACATCACGCCGCGCTGAGGATAGAGGATTGGGAGGTTATCAGGGTGTAATATCCAATACCCAGTGAATAATATACATCACGCCGCGCTGAGGATAGAGGATTGGGGGGTTATCAGGGTGTAATATCCAATACCCAGTGAATAATATACATCACGCCGCGCTGAGGATAGAGGATTGGGAGGTTATCAGGGTGTAATATCCAATACCCAGTGAATAATATACATCGCGCTGAGGATAGAGGATTGGGGGGTTATCAGGGTGTAATATCCAATACCCAGTGAATAATATACATCACGCCGCGCTGAGGATAGAGGATTGGGGGGTTATCAGGGTGTAATATCCAATACCCAGTGAATAATATACATCACGCCGCGCTGAGGATAGAGGATTGGGGGTTATCAGGGTGTAATATCCAATACCCAGTGAATAATATACATCACGCTGCGCTGAGGATAGAGGATTGGGGGGTTATCAGGGTGTAATATCCAATACCCAGTGAATAATATACATCACGCCGCGCTGAGGATAGAGGATTGGGAGGTTATCAGGTGTAATATCCAATACCCAGTGAATAATATACATCACGCCGCGCTGAGGATAGAGGATTGGGGGTTATCAGGGTGTAATATCCAATACCCAGTGAATAATATACATCACGCCGCGCTGAGGATAGAGGATTGGGGGGTTATCAGGGTGTAATATCCAATACCCAGTGATAATATACATCACGCCGCGCTGAGGATAGAGGATTGGGGGTTATCAGGGTGTAATATCCAATACCCAGTGAATAATATACATCACGCGCGCTGAGGATAGAGGATTGGGAGGTTATCAGGGTGTAATATCCAATACCCAGTGAATAATATACATCACGCTGCGCTGAGGATAGAGGATTGGGGGGTTATCAGGGTGTAATATCCAATACCCAGTGAATAATATACATCACGCCGCGCTGAGGATAGAGGATTGGGAGGTTATCAGGGTGTAATATCCAATACCCAGTGAATAATATACATCACGCCGCGCTGAGGATAGAGGATTGGGGGGTTATCAGGGTGTAATATCCAATACCCAGTGAATAATATACATCACGCCGCGCTGAGGATAGAGGATTGGAGGTTATCAGGGTGTAATATCCAATACCCAGTGAATAATATACATCACGCCGCGCTGAGGATAGAGGATTGGGGGGTTATCAGGGTGTAATATCCAATACCCAGTGAATAATATACATCACGCCGCGCTGAGGATAGAGGATTGGGGGGTTATCAGGGTGTAATATCCAATACCCAGTGAATAATATACATCACGCCGCGCTGAGGATAGAGGATTGGGGGGTTATCAGGGTGTAATATCCAATACCCAGTGAATAATATACATCACGCCGCGCTGAGGATAGCGGATTGGGAGGTTATCAGGGTGTAATATCCAATACCCAGTGAATAATATACATCACGCCGCGCTGAGGATAGAGGATTGGGGGTTATCAGGGTGTAATATCCAATACCCAGTGAATAATATACATCACGCTGCGCTGAGGATAGAGGATTGGGGGGTTATCAGGGTGTAATATCCAATACCCAGTGAGTAATATACATCACGCCACGCTGAGGATAGAGGATTGGGGGGTTATCAGGGTGTAATATCCAATACCCAGTGAATAATATACATCACGCCGCGCTGAGGATAGAGGATTGGGGGTCATCAGGGTGTAATATCCAATACCAGTGAATAATATACATCACGCTGCGCTGAGGATAGAGGATTGGGGGGTTATCAGGGTGTAATATCCAATACCCAGTGAATAATATACATCACGCTGCGCTGAGGATAGAGGATTGGGGGGTTATCAGGGTGTAATATCCAATACCCAGTGAATAATATACATCACGCCGCGCTGGATAGAGGATTGGGGGGTTATCAGGGTGTAATATCCAATACCCAGTGAATAATATACATCACGCCGCGCTGAGGATAGAGGATTGGGGGTTATCAGGGTGTAATATCCAATACCCAGTGAATAATACACATCACGCTGCGCTGAGGATAGAGGATTGGGGGGTTATCAGGGTGTAATATCCAATACCCAGTGAATAATATACATCACGCCGCGCTGAGGATAGAGGATTGGGGGGTTATCAGGGTGTAATATCCAATACCCAGTGAATAATATACATCACACCTGCGCTGAGGATAGAGGATTGGGGGGTTATCAGGGTGTAATATCCAATACCCAGTGAATAATATACATCACGCCGCGCTGAGGATAGAGGATTGGGGGTTATCAGGGTGTAATATCCAATACCCAGTGAGTAATATACATCACGCCGCGCTGAGGATAGAGGATTGTGGGGTTATCAGGGTGTAATATCCAATACCCAGTGAATAATATACATCACGCCGCGCTGAGGATAGAGGATTGGGGGGTTATCAGGGTGTAATATCCAATACCCAGTGAATAATATACATCACGCCGCGCTGAGGATAGAGGATTGGGGGGTTATCAGGGTGTAATATCCAATACCCAGTGAATAATATACATCACGCCACGCTGAGGATAGAGGATTGGGGGGTTATCAGGGTGTAATATCCAATACCCAGTGAATAATATACATCACGCCACGCTGAGGATAGAGGATTGGGGGGTTATCAGGGTGTAATATCCAATACCCAGTGAATAATATACATCACGCCGCGCTGAGGATAGAGGATTGGGAGGTTATCAGGGTGTAATATCCAATACCCAGTGAATAATATACATCACGCCGCGCTGAGGATAGAGGATTGGGGGGTTATCAGGGTGTAATATCCAATACCCAGTGAATAATATACATCACGCCGCGCTGAGGATAGAGGATTGGGGGGTTATCAGGGTGTAATATCCAATACCCAGTGAATAATATACATCACGCCGCGCTGAGGATAGAGGATTGGGAGGTTATCAGGGTGTAATATCCAATACCCAGTGAATAATATACATCACGCCGCGCTGAGGATAGAGGATTGGGGGTTATCAGGGTGTAATATCCAATACCCAGTGAATAATATACATCACGCCGGCTGAGGATAGAGGATTGGGGGGTTATATCAGGGTGTAATATCCAATACCCAGTGAATAATATACATCACGCCGCGCTGAGGATAGAGGATTGGGGGTTATCAGGGTGTAATATCCAATACCCAGTGAATAATATACATCACGCTGCGCTGAGGATAGAGGATTGGGGGTTATCAGGGTGTAATATCCAATACCCAGTGAATAATATACATCACGCCGCGCTGAGGATAGAGGATTGGGGGTTATCAGGGTGTAATATCCAATACCCAGTGAATAATATACATCACGCCGCGCTGAGGATAGAGGATTGGGGGTTATCAGGGTGTAATATCCAATACCCAGTGAATAATATACATCACGCCGTGCTGAGGATAGAGGATTGGGGGGTTATATCAGGGTGTAATATCCAATACCCAGTGAATAATATACATCACGCTGCGCTGAGGATAGAGGATTGGGGGGTTATCAGGGTGTAATATCCAATACCCAGTGAATAATATACATCACGCCGCGCTGAGGATAGAGGATTGGGAGGTTATCAGGGTGTAATATCCAATACCCAGTGAATAATATACATCACGCCGCGCTGAGGATAGAGGATTGGGGGTTATCAGGGTGTAATATCCAATACCCAGTGAATAATATACATCACGCCGCGCTGAGGATAGAGGATTGGGGGTTATCAGGGTGTAATATCCAATACCCAGTGAATAATATACATCACGCCGCGCTGAGGATAGAGGATTGGGGGTTATCAGGGTGTAATATCCAATACCCAGTGAATAATATACATCACGCCGCGCTGAGGATAGAGGATTGGGAGGTTATCAGGGTGTAATATCCAATACCCAGTGAATAATATACATCACGCCGCGCTGAGGATAGAGGATTGGGGGTTATCAGGGTGTAATATCCAATACCCAGTGAATAATATACATCACGCTGCGCTGAGGATAGAGGATTGGGGGTTATCAGGGTGTAATATCCAATACCCAGTGAATAATATACATCACGCCGCGCTGAGGATAGAGGATGGGGGGTTATCAGGGTGTAATATCCAATACCCAGTGAATAATATACATCACGCCGCGCTGAGGATAGAGGATTGGGGGTTATCAGGGTGTAATATCCAATACCCAGTGAATAATATACATCACGCCGCGCTGAGGATAGAGGATTGGGGGTTATCAGGGTGTAATATCCAATACCCAGTGAATAATATACATCACGCCGCGCTGAGGATAGAGGATTGGGAGGTTATCAGGGTGTAATATCCAATACCCAGTGAATAATATACATCACGCGCGCTGAGGATAGAGGATTGGGGGGTTATCAGGGTGTAATATCCAATACCCAGTGAATAATATACATCACGCCGCGCTGAGGATAGAGGATTGGGGGGTTATCAGGGTGTAATATCCAATACCCAGTGAATAATATACATCACGCCGCGCTGAGGATAGAGGATTGGGGGGTTATCAGGGTGTAATATCCAATACCCAGTGAATAATATACATCACGCTGCGCTGAGGATAGAGGATTGGGGGGTTATCAGGGTGTAATATCCAATACCCAGTGAATAATATACATCACGCCGCGCTGAGGATAGAGGATTGGGGGGTTATCAGGGTGTAATATCCAATACCCAGTGAATAATATACATCACGCCGCGCTGAGGATAGAGGATTGGGAGGTTATCAGGGTGTAATATCCAATACCCAGTGAATAATATACATCACGCCGCGCTGAGGATAGAGGATGGGGGGTTATCAGGGTGTAATATCCAATACCCAGTGAATAATATACATCACGCTGCGCTGAGGATAGAGGATGGGGGGTTATCAGGGTGTAATATCCAATACCCAGTGAATAATACACATCACGCCGCGCTGAGGATAGAGGATTGGGGGGTTATCAGGGTGTACTATCCAATACCCAGTGAATAATATACATCACGCCGCGCTGAGGATAGAGGATTGGGGGGTTATCAGGGTGTAATATCCAATACCCAGTGAATAATATACATCACGCCGCGCTGAGGATAGAGGATTGGGGGTTATCAGGGTGTAATATCCAATACCCAGTGAATAATATACATCACGCCGCGCTGAGGATAGAGGATTGGGGGGTTATCAGGGTGTAATATCCAATACCCAGTGAATAATATACATCACGCCGCGCTGAGGATAGAGGATTGGGGGGTTATCAGGGTGTAATATCCAATACCCAGTGAATAATATACATCACGCGCGCTGAGGATAGAGGATTGGGGGGTTATCAGGGTGTAATATCCAATACCCAGTGAATAATATACATCACGCTGCGCTGAGGATAGAGGATTGGGGGGTTATCAGGGTGTAATATCCAATACCCAGTGAATAATATACATCACGCCGCGCTGAGGATAGAGGATTGGGAGGTTATCAGGGTGTAATATCCAATACCCAGTGAGTAATATACATCACGCCGCGCTGAGGATAGAGGATTGGGAGGTTATCAGGGTGTAATATCCAATACCCAGTGAGTAATATACATCACGCCGCGCTGAGGATAGAGGATTGGGGGGTTATCAGGGTGTAATATCCAATACCCAGTGAATAATATACATCACGCCGCGCTGAGGATAGAGGATTGGGGGGTTATCAGGGTGTAATATCCAATACCCAGTGAATAATATACATCACGCCGCGCTGAGGATAGAGGATTGGGGGGTTATCAGGGTGTAATATCCAATACCCAGTGAATAATATACATCACGCCGCGCTGAGGATAGAGGATTGGGGGGTTATCAGGGTGTAATATCCAATACCCAGTGAATAATATACATCACGCCGCGCTGAGGATAGAGGATTGGGAGGTTATCAGGGTGTAATATCCAATACCCAGTGAATAATATACATCACGCCGTGCTGAGGATAGAGGATTGGGGGGTTATCAGGGTGTAATATCCAATACCCAGTGAATAATATACATCACGCCGCGCTGAGGATAGAGGATTGGGAGGTTATCAGGGTGTAATATCCAATACCCAGTGAATAATATACATCGCGCTGAGGATAGAGGATTGGGGGGTTATCAGGGTGTAATATCCAATACCCAGTGAGTAATATACATCACGCCGCGCTGAGGATAGAGGATTGGGAGGTTATCAGGGTGTAATATCCAATACCCAGTGAATAATATACATCACGCTGCGCTGAGGATAGAGGATTGGGGGGTTATCAGGGTGTAATATCCAATACCCAGTGAATAATATACATCACGCCGCGCTGAGGATAGAGGATTGGGAGGTTATCAGGGTGTAATATCCAATACCCAGTGAATAATATACATCACGCCGCGCTGAGGATAGAGGATTGGGGGTTATCAGGGTGTAATATCCAATACCCAGTGAATAATATACATCACGCCGCGCTGAGGATAGAGGATTGGGGGGTTATCAGGGTGTAATATCCAATACCCAGTGAATAATATACATCACGCCGCGCTGAGGATAGAGGATTGGGGGTTATCAGGGTGTAATATCCAATACCCAGTGAATAATATACATCACGCCGCGCTGAGGATAGAGGATTGGGAGGTTATCAGGGTGTAATATCCAATACCCAGTGAATAATATACATCACGCTGCGCTGAGGATAGAGGATTGGGGGGTTATCAGGGTGTAATATCCAATACCCAGTGAATAATATACATCACGCCGCGCTGAGGATAGAGGATTGGGAGGTTATCAGGGTGTAATATCCAATACCCAGTGAATAATATACATCACGCCGCGCTGAGGATTGGGGGGTTATCAGGGTGTAATATCCAATACCCAGTGAATAATATACATCACGCCGCGCTGAGGATAGAGGATTGGGAGGTTATCAGGGTGTAATATCCAATACCCAGTGAATAATATACATCACGCCGCGCTGAGGATAGAGGATTGGGGGTTATCAGGGTGTAATATCCAATACCCAGTGAATAATATACATCACGCCGCGCTGAGGATAGCGGATTGGAGGTTATCAGGGTGTAATATCCAATACCCAGTGAATAATATACATCACGCCGCGCTGAGGATAGAGGATTGGGGGTTATCAGGGTGTAATATCCAATACCCAGTGAATAATATACATCACGCTGCGCTGAGGATAGAGGATTGGGGGTTATCAGGGTGTAATATCCAATACCCAGTGAGTAATATACATCACGCCACGCTGAGGATAGAGGATTGGGGGGTTATCAGGGTGTAATATCCAATACCCAGTGAATAATATACATCACGCTGCGCTGAGGATAGAGGATTGGGGGGTTATCAGGGTGTAATATCCAATACCCAGTGAATAATATACATCACGCCGTGCTGAGGATAGAGGATTGGGGGGTTATATCAGGGTGTAATATCCAATACCCAGTGAATAATATACATCACGCTGCGCTGAGGATAGAGGATTGGGGGGTTATCAGGGTGTAATATCCAATACCCAGTGAATAATATACATCACGCTGCGCTGAGGATAGAGGATTGGGGGTTATCAGGGTGTAATATCCAATACCCAGTGAATAATATACATCACGCCGCGCTGAGGATAGAGGATTGGGGGGTTATCAGGGTGTAATATCCAATACCCAGTGAATAATATACATCACGCCACGCTGAGGATAGAGGATTGGGGGGTTATCAGGGTGTAATATCCAATACCCAGTGAATAATATACATCACGCCGCGCTGAGGATAGAGGATTGGGGGTTATCAGGGTGTAATATCCAATACCCAGTGAATAATATACATCACGCTGCGCTGAGGATAGAGGATTGGGGGGTTATCAGGGTGTAATATCCAATACCCAGTGAATAATATACATCACGCTGCGCTGAGGATAGAGGATTGGGGGGTTATCAGGGTGTAATATCCAATACCCAGTGAATAATATACATCACGCCGCGCTGAGGATAGAGGATTGGGGGTTATCAGGGTGTAATATCCAATACCCAGTGAATAATATACATCACGCCGCGCTGAGGATAGAGGATTGGGGGGTTATCATGGTGTAATATCCAATACCCAGTGAGTAATATACATCACGCCGCGCTGAGGATAGAGGATTGGGGGTTATCAGGGTGTAATATCCAATACCCAGTGAATAATATACATCACGCCGCGCTGAGGATAGAGGATTGGGGGGTTATCAGGGTGTAATATCCAATACCCAGTGAATAATATACATCACGCCGCGCTGAGGATAGAGGATTGGGGGGTTATCAGGGTGTAATATCCAATACCCAGTGAATAATATACATCACGCCGCGCTGAGGATAGAGGATTGGGAGGTTATCAGGGTGTAATATCCAATACCCAGTGAATAATATACATCACGCCGCGCTGAGGATAGAGGATTGGGGGGTTATCAGGGTGTAATATCCAATACCCAGTGAATAATATACATCACGCCACGCTGAGGATAGAGGATTGGGGGGTTATCAGGGTGTAATATCCAATACCCAGTGAATAATATACATCACGCTGCGCTGAGGATAGAGGATTGGGGGTTATCAGGGTGTAATATCCAATACCCAGTGAATAATATACATCACGCCGCGCTGAGGATAGAGGATTGGGGGGTTATCAGGGTGTAATATCCAATACCCAGTGAATAATATACATCACGCCGCGCTGAGGATAGAGGATTGGGGGGTTATCAGGGTGTAATATCCAATACCCAGTGAATAATATACATCACGCTGCGCTGAGGATAGAGGATTGGGAGGTTATCAGGGTGTAATATCCAATACCCAGTGAATAATATACATCACGCCACGCTGAGGATAGAGGATTGGATGGGGGGTTATCAGGGTGTAATATCCAATACCCAGTGAATAATATACATCACGCTGCGCTGAGGATAGAGGATTGGGGGTTATCAGGGTGTAATATCCAATACCCAGTGAATAATATACATCACGCCGCGCTGAGGATAGAGGATTGGGGGTTATCAGGGTGTAATATCCAATACCCAGTGAATAATATACATCACGCCGCGCTGAGGATAGAGGATTGGGGGTTATCAGGGTGTAATATCCAATACCCAGTGAATAATATACATCACGCCGCGCTGAGGATAGAGGATTGGGGGGTTATCAGGGTGTAATATCCAATACCCAGTGAATAATATACATCACGCCGCGCTGAAGGATAGAGGATTGGGGGGTTATCAGGGTGTAATATCCAATACCCAGTGAATAATATACATCACGCCGCGCTGAGGATAGAGGATTGGGGGTTATCAGGGTGTAATATCCAATACCCAGTGAATAATATACATCACGCCGTGCTGAGGATAGAGGATGGGGGGTTATCAGGGTGTAATATCCAATACCCAGTGAATAATATACATCACGCCGCGCTGAGGATAGAGGATTGGGGGTTATCAGGGTGTAATATCCAATACCCAGTGAATAATATACATCACGCTGCGCTGAGGATAGAGGATTGGGGGGTTATCAGGGTGTAATATCCAATACCCAGTGAATAATATACATCACGCGCCGCGCTGAGGATAGAGGATTGGGGGGTTATCAGGGTGTAATATCCAATACCCAGTGAATAATATACATCACGCTGCGCTGAGGATAGAGGATTGGGGGGTTATCAGGGTGTAATATCAATACCCAGTGAATAATATACATCACGCCGCGCTGAGGATAGAGGATTGGGGGGTTATCAGGGTGTAATATCCAATACCCAGTGAATAATATACATCACGCTGCGCTGAGGATAGAGGATTGGGGGTTATCAGGGTGTAATATCAATACCCAGTGAATAATATACATCACGCCGCGCTGAGGATAGAGGATTGGGAGGTTATCAGGGTGTAATATCCAATACCAGTGAATAATATACATCACGCCGCGCTGAGGATAGAGGATTGGGGGTTATCAGGGTGTAATATCCAATACCCAGTGAATAATATACATCACGCCGCGCTGAGGATAGAGGATGGGGGGTTATCAGGGTGTAATATCCAATACCCAGTGAATAATATACATCACGCCGCGCTGAGGATAGAGGATTGGGGGTTATCAGGGTGTAATATCCAATACCCAGTGAATAATATACATCACGCCGCGCTGAGGATAGAGGATTGGGGGGTTATCAGGGTGTAATATCCAATACCCAGTGAATAATATACATCACGCCGCGCTGAGGATAGAGGATTGGGGGTTATCAGGGTGTAATATCCAATACCCAGTGAATAATATACATCACGCCGCGCTGAGGATAGAGGATTGGGGGGTTATCAGGGTGTAATATCCAATACCCAGTGAATAATATACATCACGCCGCGCTGAGGATAGAGGATTGGGGGTTATCAGGGTGTAATATCCAATACCCAGTGAATAATATACATCACGCCGCGCTGAGGATAGAGGATTGGGGGTTATCAGGGTGTAATATCCAATACCCAGTGAATAATATACATCACGCCGCGCTGAGGATAGAGGATTGGGGGGTTATCAGGGTGTAATATCCAATACCCAGTGAATAATATACATCACGCCGCGCTGAGGATAGAGGATTGGGGGTTATCAGGGTGTAATATCCAATACCCAGTGAATAATATACATCACGCCGCGCTGAGGATAGAGGATTGGGGGGTTATCAGGGTGTAATATCCAATACCCAGTGAATAATATACATCACGCCGCGCTGAGGATAGAGGATTGGGGGGTTATCAGGGTGTAATATCCAATACCAGTGAATAATATACATCACGCCGCGCTGAGGATAGAGGATTGGGGGGTTATCAGGGTGTAATATCCAATACCCAGTGAATAATATACATCACGCCGCGCTGAGGATAGAGGATTGGGGGGTTATCAGGGTGTAATATCCAATACCCAGTGAATAATATACATCACGCCGCGCTGAGGATAGAGGATTGGGGGGTTATCAGGGTGTAATATCCAATACCCAGTGAATAATATACATCACGCCGCGCTGAGGATAGAGGATTGGGGGGTTATCAGGGTGTAATATCCAATACCCAGTGAATAATATACATCACGCTGCGCTGAGGATAGAGGATTGGGGGTTATCAGGGTGTAATATCCAATACCCAGTGAATAATATACATCACGCCGCGCTGAGGATAGAGGATTGGGGGGTTATCAGGGTGTAATATCCAATACCAGTGAATAATATACATCACGCCGCGCTGAGGATAGAGGATTGGGGGTTATCAGGGTGTAATATCCAATACCCAGTGAATAATATACATCACGCCGCGCTGAGGATAGAGGATTGGGGGGTTATCAGGGTGTAATATCCAATACCCAGTGAATAATATATAGATATACATCGCCACGCTGAGGATAGAGGATGTAGGGGTGGAGGTTTCTGTGGTGTAATATCCTGTATAAATCATTGCAGAATGTGTCACCCGCTGGTGTTGTGTGCGTTAACAGTAAACACGCGTTCTTTTAAGACCAGTCCAGACACCCTTTCTTTGTCATGCTGGCGTGGGCCGGGGGGCAGAGAAGTTCTGATAAGGAGCTTCACAGATTGCATTCCCCAGGAGGGTGGGGCGCCTTCGTTTAAAGCACTCACAGCCAGCCGGCTAATGACAGGGCATGGAAAGCGCTCCACATCTCGCAGCCGTTGTCACGGTGAGGCTGTTATGACAAAGCCTGCATTTCCTAAATAAAGTGCCACGTGCCTGCCTGCCATTATATAACCAATCCCGAAAAAGTTAAAGCCCGGGAACAGGAACAACAGTGGGTAAAAGGATGGGGGTCCCTGTTCCATGGCCCCAAAACCCACGATTTGAATAAAACTCCAAAACCCACAGTATTAAATCAAGTGGATTTATTCCAGCACCAGAAAAAGACGACGTTTCGACCAGGACTGGGCTTTGTCAAGTCTAAATCACAATCGCATGAACCTCATTTAAATAGCGTCACAGATTACCAACCAATCGATCGATAATCACAGAGGACTCGCATATACTTAACCCCGTGATTAAAAGCAGCGAATGTGTAAATTGGATCCTGGTTATAGCGTCATCACAAATATTAATGTTATTGCCATTCTAATGATCGACACATTAATTACCAGCTTTAACAGACCGGCATCGGCCGATGCAACAATCAGAATGGAATCGGTTCCTCAATCAGAACCAAGTGAATTGAACTCCCACAACACGGTATGGATGGTGGACACATGACATCGCCCGGTTACACTTTCAGGTCATTGACAAAGTATCGAAACAAACAAGAGGAGGTGATCGAGAGAAATAACTCGGAGAGGATTATATTGGATCCATCGTTTAAATTCTCTTTCCCACATGGCCTCGACGGGGAGGCAGGCTGTCACCTTTTTATTGGGTGTTTTTATATGTCCTTACATGTTTTATGTAATGTTTACATTATGTAAATTATCTCGTTGTGTCTTTTCCGATAAGAAGCTGTGTGTGTAGCTGGAAGAGTAAGGAGGTGTTGTTTTACACACTTTGGCTTGATAATCCCATTATGATTGTTGCATCGGCCGATGCCGGTCTGTTAAAGCTGGTAATTAATGTGTCGATCATTAGAATGGCAACAATATTAATATTTGTGATGACGCTATAACCAAGATCCAATTTACACATTCACGGGGTTAAGTATATTTATTTAAAGGATTTTACCAGGACGGATGAGATTTCGCTCGTTTTCAGTATGTCCTGGGTTATATGCAAGTAGAAGTATATGCACATCCTCTGGAATTCTCATTTGATGGCGACGCTATTTAAATGAGGATCATGCGATTGTGATTTAGACTTGACCAGTCCTGGTCGAAACGTCGTCTTTTTCTGGTCGTGGAATAAATCCACTGTTGGTTTTGGAGTTTTATTCACGTCGTGCCTTTATATAAGGACACAATGCCATCCTCCAGGGCGTCTCACGGCATGCAGCCACACAGGTTCAGAAATCAGCTGGCGCAGCTTCCTCGGCAGTAGCGTGGCCATATGATACAGCACTTACAGGGTTATTCAGAGAGCGGTGAAAAGCAGGAGAAGGAGTAGAGAATGGAAAATTCTAAGTCGAAATAGCTGATTTGGAAAGTGAGGTGAAAGGGAGAATTTTTCTGGTTCGGCTATTTTGACCTAGAATTTTCCATTCTCTACTCCTTCTCCTGCTTTTCACCGCTCTCTGAATAACCCTGTGACTGGCATGTACACAGCACTGTGCAGCGCTAGGCCGGTGTTTATACCCGGGCTGGAGTGTGACGGCAGGATGTCAGTATAGACTTTGTTTCTTCCCAGGCTCCAGCTCACATCACACAAAAAACTTTCAGTACAAGAAAAACAAAAAACCCTTTGGGAAGGAGGTTTCGCTCAGACATACGAACGCTTTAGGCTAGGGTCAGACGAATGCATTTTCACGTTGTCTGTGAAAAAGTGCGTTCCAACGAATGGACGTATTTTTTCACGGAGTACGCGATAGCGGTCATACGATGCACATTTTTCGCCCGTGATTTTGTACGGATCATCAATAAAACACTTTGTGCATCTGGACGTTATGTTGGCCGGACATTAGCAGTGTCTGACGTCTCCTAATCACGCACACACGCCGCTAGTGGACGCAGCGCACTCTGTACGTCTGTACTAGCGGTTTAGTTCTCAAAAAAATGCGTTCATTTTCCACTTGCGTTGCGCAGCCGGACTTTTGTGCGGCCGTACTTCGTATATTGGCCGTCATTGCCCGGCATCTGCTGCTAGTGCGGCCGTGATTAAGTGCGCCTGCACGCGCGTTCGCACTGCCTCAGTCTGACCCTAGCCTTAAAGGGAAAGGGTTAAACTGCAGAGGCAGCTGCTGTTTTTGGCCCGGTGTTTTGATTTTGGCCCGGTGTTTTGTTTTTTGGCCCGGTGTGTTGTGTTTTTGGCCCGGTGTGTTGTGTTTTTGGCCCGGTGTGTTGTTTTTTGGCCCGGTGTGTTGTTTTTTGGCCCGGTGTTTTGATTTTGGCCCGGTGTTTTGATTTTGGCCCGGTGTGTTGTGTTTTTGGCCCGGTGTTTTGATTTTGGCCCGGTGTTTTGTGTTTTTGGCCCGGTGTGTTGTTTTTTGGCCCGGTGTTTTGATTTTGGCCCGGTGTTTTGATTTTGGCCCGGTGTTTTGATTTTGGCCCGGTGTTTTGTGTTTTTGGCCCGGTGTGTTGTTTTTTGGCCCGGTGTTTTGATTTTGGCCCGGTGTTTTGATTTTGGCCCGGTGTTTTGATTTTGGCCCGGTGTTTTGATTTTGGCCCGGTGTGTTGTGTTTTTGGCCCGGTGTTTTGATTTTGGCCCGGTGTTTTGTGTTTTTGGCCCGGTGTGTTGTTTTTTGGCCCGGTGTTTTGATTTTGGCCCGGTGTTTTGTTTTTTGGCCCGGTGTGTTGTGTTTTTGGCCCGGTGTGTTGTGTTTTTGGCCCGGTGTGTTGTGTTTTTGGCCCGGTGTGTTGTTTTTTGGCCCGGTGTTTTGATTTTGGCCCGGTGTGTTGTGTTTTTGGCCCGGTGTTTTGATTTTGGCCCGGTGTTTTGTGTTTTTGGCCCGGTGTGTTGTGTTTTTTTTGGCCCGGTGTTTTGATTTTGGCCCGGTGTTTTGATTTTGGCCCGGTGTTTTGATTTTGGCCCGGTGTTTTGTGTTTTTGCCCGGTGTGTTGTTTTTTGGCCCGGTGTTTTGATTTTGGCCCGGTGTTTTGATTTTGGCCCGGTGTTTTGATTTTGGCCCGGTGTGTTGTGTGTTTTTGCCCGGTGTTTTGATTTTGGCCCGGTGTTTTGTGTTTTTGGCCCGGTGTGTTGTTTTTTGGCCCGGTGTTTTGATTTTGGCCCGGTGTTTTGTTTTTTGGCCCGGTGTGTTGTGTTTTTGGCCCGGTGTGTTGTGTTTTTGGCCCGGTGTGTTGTTTTTTGGCCCGGTGTTTTGATTTTGGCCCGGTGTTTTGATTTTGGCCCGGTGTGTTGTGTTTTTGGCCCGGTGTTTTGATTTTGGCCCGGTGTTTTGTGTTTTTGGCCCGGTGTGTTGTTTTTTGGCCCGGTGTTTTGATTTTGGCCCGGTGTTTTGATTTTGGCCCGGTGTTTTGATTTTGGCCCGGTGTGTTGTGTTTTTGGCCCGGTGTTTTGATTTTGGCCCGGTGTTTTGTGTTTTTGGCCCGGTGTGTTGTTTTTTGGCCCGGTGTTTTGATTTTGGCCCGGTGTTTTGATTTTGGCCTGGTGTGTTGTTTTTTGGTCCGGGGTTTTGTTTTTGGCCCGGTGTTCTTTTTGGCCTGGTGTTGTTTTTGGCCCGGTATTGTTTTGATTTTGGCCCGGTGTTCTTTTTGGCCTAGTGTTGTTTTTGGCCCGGTGTTGTGTTTTTTGGCTCGGTGTTTTGTTTTTTGGCCTGGTGTTGTTTTTGGCCCGGTGTTGTGTTTTTTGGCCCGGTGTTTTGTTTTTTGGCCTGGTGTTGTGTTTTTTGGCCCGGTGTTTTGTTTTTTGGCCTGGTGTTGTTTGTGGCCCGGTGTTGTGTTTTTTGGCCCGGTGTTGTGTTTTTTGGCTCGGTGTTTTGTTTTTTGGCTCGGTGTTTTGTTTTTGGCCCGGGGTTCTTTTTGGCCCGTGCACACAATGAAATGATGACTCAGAAGACGCTTTAAGACAAAACAATCCGTATTCTCTGTCGGCAGAACTTCCCAAATCCTTCAGACACGACGGGCGGCTTCCGAGTCAGGTGTAAACATCCCGAAGCTGGAAAATTTACCAGAGATTTGGTTTACACCAGACTTGGGACAGAGCCTAAACCAGAAGCAACATATACATATATAAGCAAACACACACGTCAACCCCATGTGACCCGCCCAGAGCAGGGGCTGCAGTGCGTCCAGCCACACCAGCCGAATGTGCCGCTCTATACGCTGACAGAAGGAGCAGCTGGTCTCTAGAAGCTCAGAGCAAAATGCCAGGTCTATAAATACGGCACACAGCACCGCTAAAAACGGCAGGGGATCACGGCACAGGGGTAGCTGCTGCACATTAGGCAGGGGATCACGGCACAGGGGTAGCTGCTGCACATTAGGCAGGGGATCACGGCACAGGGGTAGCTGCTGCACGTTAGGCAGGGGATCACGGCACAGGGGTAGCTGCTGCACATTAGGCAGGGGATCACAGCACAGGGGTAGCTGCTGCACGTTAGGCAGGGGATCACGGCACAGGGGTAGCTGCTGCACATTAGGCAGGGGATCACGGCACAGGGGTAGCTGCTGCACGTTAGGCAGGGGATCACGGCACAGGGGTAGCTGCTGCACATTAGGCAGGGGATCACGGCACAGGGGTAGCTGCTGCACGTTAGGCAGGGGATCACGGCACAGGGGTAGCTGCTGCACGTTAGGCAGGGGATCACGGCACAGGGGTAGCTGCTGCACGTTAGGCAGGGATCACGGCACAGGGGTAGCTGCTGCACGTTAGGCAGGGGATCACGGCACAGGGGTAGGTGCTGCACATTAGGCAGGGGATCACGGCACAGGGGTAGCTGCTGCACGTTAGGCAGGGGATCACGGCACAGGGGTAGCTGCTGCACGTTAGGCAGGGGATCACGGCACAGGGGTAGCTGCTGCACGTTAGGCAGGGGATCACGGCACAGGGGTAGGTGCTGCACATTAGGCAGGGGATCACGGCACAGGGGTAGCTGCTGCACGTTAGGCAGGGGATCACGGCACAGGGGTAGCTGCTGCACGTTAGGCGGGATCACGGCACAGGGGTAGGTGCTGCACATTAGGCAGGGATCACGGCACAGGGGTAGGTGCTGCACGTTAGGCAGGGGATCACGGCACAGGGGTAGGTGCTGCACGTTAGGCAGGGGATCACGGCACAGGGGTAGGTGCTGCACGTTAGGCAGGGGATCACGGCACAGGGGTAGGTGCTGCACATTAGGCAGGGGATCACGGCACAGGGGTAGCTGCTGCACGTTAGGCAGGGGATCACGGCACAGGGGTAGCCGCTGCACGTTAGGCAGGGGATCACGGCACAGGGGTAGCCGCTGCACATTAGGCAGGGGATCACGGCACAGGGGTAGCTGCTGCACGTTAGGCAGGGATCACGGCACAGGGGTAGCTGCTGCACATTAGGCAGGGATCACGGCACAGGGGTAGCTGCTGCACATTAGGCAGGGGATCACGGCACAGGGGTAGCTGCTGCACGTTAGGCAGGGGATCACGGCACAGGGGTAGCTGCTGCACATTAGGCAGGGGATCACGGCACAGGGGTAGCTGCTGCACGTTAGGCAGGGGATCACGGCACAGGTAGCTGCTGCACATTAGGCAGGGGATCACGGCACAGGGGTAGCTGCTGCACATTAGGCAGGGGATCACGGCACAGGGGTAGCTGCTGCACATTAGGCAGGGGATCACGGCACAGGGGTAGCTGCTGCACATTAGGCAGGGATCACGGCACAGGGGTAGCTGCTGCACATTAGGCAGGGGATCACAGCACAGGGGTAGCTGCTGCACGTTAGGCAGGGGATCACGGCACAGGGGTAGGTGCTGCACGTTAGGCAGGGGATCACGGCACAGGGGTAGGTGCTGCACGTTAGGCAGGGGATCACGGCACAGGGGTAGGTGCTGCACATTAGGCAGGGGATCACGGCACAGGGGTAGCTGCTGCACGTTAGGCAGGGGATCACGGCACAGGGGTAGGTGCTGCACGTTAGGCAGGGATCACGGCACAGGGGTAGGTGCTGCACGTTAGGCAGGGGATCACGGCACAGGGTAGGTGCTGCACGTTAGGCAGGGGATCACGGCACAGGGGTAGGTGCTGCACATTAGCAGGGGATCACGGCACAGGGGTAGCTGCTGCACGTTAGGCAGGGGATCACGGCACAGGGGTAGCTGCTGCACGTTAGGCAGGGATCACGGCACAGGGGTAGCTGCTGCACGTTAGGCAGGGGATCACGGCACAGGGGTAGCTGCTGCACGTTAGGCAGGGATCACGGCACAGGGGTAGGTGCTGCACATTAGGCAGGGGATCACGGCACAGGGGTAGCTGCTGCACGTTAGGCAGGGGATCACGGCACAGGGGTAGCTGCTGCACGTTAGGCAGGGGATCACGGCACAGGGGTAGCTGCTGCACGTTAGGCAGGGGATCACGGCACAGGGTAGGTGCTGCACATTAGGCAGGGGATCACGGCACAGGGGTAGCTGCTGCACGTTAGGCAGGGGATCACGGCAGGGGTAGCTGCTGCACGTTAGGCAGGGATCACGGCACAGGGGTAGGTGCTGCACATTAGGCAGGGGATCACGGCACAGGGGTAGCTGCTGCACGTTAGGCAGGGGATCACGGCACAGGGGTAGGTGCTGCACGTTAGGCAGGGGATCACGGCACAGGGGTAGGTGCTGCACGTTAGGCAGGGGATCACGGCACAGGGGTAGGTGCTGCACATTAGGCAGGGGATCACGGCACAGGGGTAGCTGCTGCACGTTAGGCAGGGGATCACGGCACAGGGGTAGCTGCTGCACGTTAGGCAGGGGATCACGGCACAGGGGTAGCCGCTGCACATTAGGCAGGGGATCACGGCACAGGGGTAGCTGCTGCACGTTAGGCAGGGGATCACGGCACAGGGGTAGCTGCTGCACATTAGGCAGGGGATCACGGCACAGGGGTAGCTGCTGCACATTAGGCAGGGGATCACGGCACAGGGGTAGCTGCTGCACATTAGGCAGGGGATCACGGCACAGGGGTAGCTGCTGCACATTAGGCAGGGGATCACGGCACAGGGGTAGCTGCTGCACGTTAGGCAGGGGATCACGGCACAGGGGTAGCTGCTGCACATTAGGCAGGGGATCACGGCACAGGGGTAGCTGCTGCACATTAGGCAGGGGATCACGGCACAGGGGTAGCTGCTGCACATTAGGCAGGGATCACGGCACAGGGGTAGCTGCTGCACATTAGGCAGGGGATCACGGCACAGGGGTAGCTGCTGCACATTAGGCAGGGGATCACAGCACAGGGGTAGCTGCTGCACGTTAGGCAGGGGATCACGGCACAGGGGTAGGTGCTGCACGTTAGGCAGGGGATCACGGCACAGGGGTAGGTGCTGCACGTTAGGCAGGGGATCACGGCACAGGGGTAGGTGCTGCACATTAGGCAGGGATCACGGCACAGGGGTAGCTGCTGCACGTTAGGCAGGGGATCACGGCACAGGGTAGGTGCTGCACGTTAGGCAGGGGATCACGGCACAGGGGTAGGTGCTGCACGTTAGGCAGGGGATCACGGCACAGGGGTAGGTGCTGCACGTTAGGCAGGGGATCACGGCACAGGGGTAGGTGCTGCACATTAGGCAGGGATCACGGCACAGGGGTAGCTGCTGCACGTTAGGCAGGGGATCATGGCACAGGGGTAGCCGCTGCACATTAGGCAGGGGATCACGGCACAGGGGTAGGTGCTGCACGTTAGGCAGGGATCACGGCACAGGTAGGTGCTGCACATTAGGCAGGGGATCACGGCACAGGGGTAGCTGCTGCACGTTAGGCAGGGGATCACGGCACAGGGGTAGGTGCTGCACGTTAGGCAGGGGATCACGGCACAGGGGTAGGTGCTGCACGTTAGGCAGGGGATCACGGCACAGGGGTAGGTGCTGCACATTAGGCAGGGGATCACGGCACAGGGGTAGCTGCTGCACGTTAGGCAGGGGATCATGGCACAGGGGTAGCCGCTGCACATTAGGCAGGGGATCACGGCACAGGGGTAGGTGCTGCACGTTAGGCAGGGGATCACGGCACAGGGGTAGGTGCTGCACATTAGGCAGGGGATCACGGCACAGGGGTAGCTGCTGCACGTTAGGCAGGGGATCACGGCACAGGGGTAGCTGCTGCACGTTAGGCAGGGGATCACGGCACAGGGGTAGCCGCTGCACATTAGGCAGGGGATCACGGCACAGGGGTAGCTGCTGCACGTTAGGCAGGGGATCACGGCACAGGGTAGGTGCTGCACGTTAGGCAGGGATCACGGCACAGGGGTAGCTGCTGCACGTTAGGCAGGGGATCACGGCACAGGGGTAGCTGCTGCACATTAGGCAGGGGATCACGGCACAGGGGTAGCTGCTGCACATTAGGCAGGGGATCACGGCACAGGGGTAGCTGCTGCACATTAGGCAGGGGATCACGGCACAGGGGTAGGTGCTGCACATTAGGCAGGGGATCACGGCACAGGGGTAGCTGCTGCACATTAGGCAGGGGATCACGGCACAGGGGTAGCTGCTGCACATTAGGCAGGGGATCACGGCACAGGGGTAGCTGCTGCACGTTAGGCAGGGGATCATGGCACAGGGGTAGCCGCTGCACATTAGGCAGGGTTATCGGTGCATACAGGTGAGATAGGGTTATTCAGGGTTAGGGGTGCCATATAGGTTATAGGGTTATTCAGGGTTAGGGGTTGCCAGCTTGCAGAGGGTATGACGGGCTGAGGGCAATACAGAATCCTGTAAACACTAAGGTGATTAGGCGCAGCTTCTGGTGCCTCTCCATCCTCCTGACCTGAGCCCAGGTCCTCTACTTACCAGACAAAACTAGTCAGGCTCGGAGGCGAGTATGGTGCATCTACCGCAAAGAACAGCAGCCATGAAAATACAATGTCTCTGTCAGTCTGTGTCTCTTACAGGGTTATTCAGAGAGAGGTGAAACTCAGGAGAACTGGCAGGAGAAGAGAACAATCTAGACCAAATAGCAGATTTGTAACGTGAGATAAATGGGAGAATTTTTCTGGTTTGGCTATTTTGACTAGAATTTTCACTTCTCCAGTCATTCTCCTAAGTTTCACCTCTCTCTGAATAACCATGTAAGTGTTAATCTCTTGGTCAGTCAGGGTCTTACAGGGATATTCAGAGAGAGGTGAAACTCAGGAGAATGACTGGAGAAGTGAAAATTCTAGTCAAAATAGCCAAACCAGAAAAATTCTCCCATTTATCTCACGTTACAAATCTGCTATTTGGTCTAGATTGTTCTCTTCTCTTGCCAGTTCTCCTGAGTTTCACCTCTCTCTGAATAGACCTGTGTGTCTCTAGAGGGCTTATACACAAAGCACCGAAATGTCAATGCTTTGCACTTTGGCGATTCCATTTCACCCACCCTGCAGTGAATTCGGTCACTTGGTCAGTCAGGGTGTCAGTCAGTCAGGGTGTCATTCAGTCAGTCAGGGTGTCATTCAGTCAGTCAGGGTGTCAGTCAGTCAGGGTGTCATTCAGTCAGTCAGGGTGTCAGTCAGTCAGGGTGTCATTCAGTCAGTCAGGGTGTCATTCAGTCAGTCAGGGTGTCATTCAGTCAGTCAGGGTGTCAGTCAGTCAGGGTGTCATTCAGTCAGTCAGGGTGTCAGTCAGTCAGGGTGTCAGTCAGTCAGGGTGTCATTCAGTCAGTCAGGGTGTCATTCAGTCAGGGTGTCAGTCAGTCAGTCAGTCAGTCAGGGTGTCATTCAGTCAGTCAGGGTGTCATTCAGTCAGTCAGGGTGTCAGTCAGTCAGTCAGTCAGAGTGTCATTCAGTCAGTCAGGGTGTCATTCAGTCAGTCAGGGTGTCAGTCAGTCAGTCAGGGTGTCAGTCAGTCAGTCAGGGTGTCATTCAGTCAGTCAGGGTGTCAGTCAGTCAGTCAGAGTGTCATTCAGTCAGTCAGGGTGTCATTCAGTCAGTCAGGGTGTCAGTCAGTCAGTCAGGGTGTCATTCAGTCAGTCAGGGTGTCATTCAGTCAGTCAGGGTGTCATTCAGTCAGTCAGGGTGTCAGTCAGTCAGTCAGGGTGTCAGTCAGTCAGTCAGGGTGTCATTCAGTCAGTCAGGGTGTCAGTCAGTCAGTCAGAGTGTCATTCAGTCAGTCAGGGTGTCATTCAGTCAGTCAGGGTGTCAGTCAGTCAGTCAGGGTGTCATTCAGTCAGTCAGGGCGTCAGTCAGTCAGTCAGGGTGTCAGTCAGTCAGGGTGTCAGTCAGTCAGGGTGTCAGTCAGTCAGGGTGTCAGTCAGTCAGGGTGTCATTCAGTCAGTCAGGGTGTCAGTCAGTCAGGGTGTCAGTCAGTCAGGGTGTCATTCAGTCAGTCAGGGTGTCATTCAGTCAGTCAGAGTGTCATTCAGTCAGTCAGGGTGTCAGTCAGTCAGTCAGGGTGTCATTCAGTCAGTCAGGGTGTCAGTCAGTCAGTCAGGGTGTCAGTCAGTCAGGGTGTCATTCAGTCAGTCAGGGTGTCAGTCAGTCAGGGTGTCATTCAGTCAGGGTGTCAGTCAGGTCAGTCAGTCAGTCAGTCAGTCAGGGTGTCAGTCAGTCAGGGTGTCATTCAGTCAGTCAGGGTGTCAGTCAGTCAGGGTGTCATTCAGTCAGGGTGTCAGTCAGGTCAGTCAGTAGGTCAGTCAGTCAGTCAGGTCTGTCTGTCCTCAGCATCTCCGTTTGATTTCCAGCCAATCAGAGCTTTCAGTCTTCCCGCCCTGCTGCCAGACTCCTCTTCGGATAGGCTGATGGCGGAGGTGAGTGCCCGAAGTGGGCGTGTCGCCCTGTAAGCGGGGCGGGGATTTCGCTGGGGGGGTAGGCCGATCCCGCAGTGGGCGTGGTGGCGGGCAGTCGGTGTCGCGGCGCGCTCCCGCTGGCAGGCAGACATGGCGGGCCTCTCGTGCCGGGTCCAGTACCTGGATGACTTGGATCCCTTTATCTGTACGAACTTCCCCGAGCCCCGGAGACCCCCGGTGTACAGCTTCCCGGAGAGCTCCCCGCTCAGCGAGCAGATCCCGGCCCTGCACAAACTGCTAGAGGCCCCGCTAAAGGTGAGGGGAGCGGGGGGGAGGAGCAACCGGGGAGCGGGGGAGGAGCAACCGGGGAGGGGGGAGGAGCAACCGGGGAGCGGGGGGAGGAGCAAGCGGGGGGAGGAGGAGAAAGGGGGAGCAGGGGGCTCGCACTCTGTCCCCCCCCTCAGCCGCACTCTGTCCCCCCTCAAACTTCCCCCTCTGTCCCCCCTCAAACTTCCCCCTCAGCCGCACTCTGTCCCCCCCTCAGCCGCACTCTGTCCCCCCCTCAGCCGCACTCTGTCCCCCCCTCAGCCGCACTCTGTCCCCCCCTCAGCCGCACTCTGTCCCCCCCTCAGCCGCACTCTGTCCCCCCTCAAACTTCCCCCTCTGTCCCCCTCAAACTTCCCCCTCAGCCGCACTCTGTCCCCCCGTCAGCCGCACTCTGTCCCCCCTCAGCCGCACTCTGTCCCCCCCTCAGCCGCACTCTGTCCCCCCTCAGCCGCACTCTGTCCCCCCTCAGCCGCACTCTGTCCCCCCTCAGCCGCACTCTGTCCCCCCCTCAGCCGCACTCTGTCCCCCCTCAGCCGCACTCTGTCCCCCCTCAGCCGCACTCTGTCCCCCCTCAAACTTCCCCCTCTGTCCCCCCTCAAACTTCCCCTCAGTCGCACTCTGTCCCCCCCAGCTGCACTCTGTCCCCCCCTCAGCCGCACTCTGTCCCCCCTCAAACTTCCCCCTCTGTCCCCCCTCAAACTTCCCCCTCTGTCCCCCCCCTCAAACTTCCCCCTCAGTCGCACTCTGTCCCCCCCTCAGTCGCACTCTGTCCCCCCCTCAGTCGCACTCTGTCCCCCCCTCAGTCGCACTCTGTCCCCCCCTCAGTCGCACTCTGTCCCCCCTCAGTCGCACTCTGTCCCCCAGTCGCACTCTGTCCCCCTCACACTTCCCTCTCAGTCGCACTCTGTCCCCCCCTCAGCCGCACTCTGTCCCCCCTCAGTCGCACTCTGTCCCCCCTCAGTCGCACTCTGTCCCCCCCTCAGTCGCACTCTGTCCCCCCCCTCAGTCGCACTCTGTCCCCCCCTCAGTCGCACTCTGTCCCCCCCCTCAGTCGCACTCTGTCCCCCCCCTCAGTCGCACTCTGTCCCCCCCCTCAGTCGCACTCTGTCCCCCCCCCTCAGTCGCACTCTCCCCCCCTCAGTCGCACTCTGTCCCCCCCCAGTCGCACTCTGTCCCCCTCACACTTCTCTCTCAGTCGCACTCTGTCCCCCCCTCAGTCGCACTCTGTCCCCCCTCAGCCGCACTCTGTCCCCCCTCAGTCGCACTCTGTCCCCCCCCAGTCGCACTCTGTCCCCCCCTAGTCGCACTCTGTCCCCCCCTCAGTCGCACTCTGTCCCCCCCTCAGTCGCACTCTGTCCCCCCCCTCAGTCGCACTCTGTCCCCCCTCAGTCGCACTCTGTCCCCCCCCCTCAGTCGCACTCTGTCCCCCCCCCCTCAGTCGCACTCTGTCCCCCCCTCAGTCGCACTCTGTCCCCCCCCAGTCGCACTCTGTCCCCCCCCTCACACTTCCCTCTCAGTCGCACTCTGGGGGGGGGGTGCTGTGCTTGTTTGGGGGGGGGGGCTGTACATGTGAGCTGGCATGGAGGTACTTTTCTGTATAGTTCCTCATGTTTGGGGGGGGGTTGCCATTCTCTGCCCGTGTCGGGGTTCAGGCTGGTGAAGGGGTTAATCTAGCAGTGTGGGAATCTCCCAGCTCCCTCCTTCCATAAATGTGACTGTCCCAAATTTAGCCGTAGGGTCTCTTGGCAGCCGGTGGGAAGTAGCGCAGAGTGGGGGTGATGTGCCGCTGCCTGAGAATATGGGGGGGGGGTGATGTGCCGCTGCCTGAGAATATGGGGGGGGGGTGATGTGCCGCTGCCTGAGAATATGGGGGGGGGTGATGTGCCGCTGCCTGAGAATATGGGGGGGTGATGTGCCGCTGCCTGAGAATATGGGGGGGGGGTGATGTGCCGCTGCCTGAGAAAGGGGGGGTGATATGTACCGCTGCATGAGAATATGGGGGGGGTGATGTGCCGCTGCCTGAGAATATGGGGGGGGTGATGTGCCGCTGCCTGAGAATATGGGGGGGGTGATGTACCGCTGCCTGAGAATAGGGGGGGGGGTGATGTGCCGCTGCCTGAGAATATGGGGGGGGGTGATGTGCCGCTCACTGTGCCCCCGCGTGCTCTATGCCTAGTTGCGCAGCATACCATGCTCCCTGGTCGATGCTGAGATTTGGTCACTGTTTAGACACTTTAATGACATGTTGTTGTTGTGCCCCGTCTGGTTCGGTGCTGCCCGCTTCCTGCCCTCTCTATTGTTATTCCTCCAGTGAATTCCTGAGGCCGGAGACTATGGTGCCCGACCTGCCCGTGTCCTGCTGCCCGCTGGCTTTATTTACACGTCTGTTCCTGGCATTGGGGGCTACAAAGCATTGAATACCATGGCAGCCTGCGCTCAGATTGACCAGTGATTAGCCTGGGGGGCTCGTCTCGTGGAGGAACCCAGCACAGCTTCCTAAAGGGTCTGCCACGCGTCTTCCAGGACCCTAAACAGGGCTCCCCGTATATTCAGGGTGTCTTTTTAGGGGCTCCCCGTATATTCAGGGTGTGCGGGTGTGTTTTTAGGGGTTCTCCATATATTCAGGGTGTGCGGGTGTGTTTTTAGGGGTTCCTCCATATATTCAGGGTGTGTGGGTGTGTTTTTAGGGGCTCCTCCATATATTCAGGGTGTGTGGGTGTGTTTTTAGGGTGTGTGGGTGTCTTTTTAGGGCTCCTCTATATATCCAGGGTGTGTGGGTGTCTTTTTAGGGTCTCCTCCATATATTCAGGGTGTATTTTAGGGGCTCCTCTATATATTCAGGGTGTATTTTAGGGGCTCCTCCATATATTCAGGGTGTATTTTAGGGGCTCCTCTATATATTCAGGGTGTGTAACAGAGCTGCACAGTAATAATCCTCCCAGCAGTCAGTGTGTTAGCTGGTTTAGGCGCGGTTATCGCTCGCTGTGATCACGCTTTGCTCTCTTTAGGGCTTGATATCATGGAAGAAGCCTGTGAATGACCTGATCTCTTGCTCCGCCTCCAGCGCCTCTACATAACGCGCCTGGGGCCTCTGGTCATGTGATGTGATGGCAGGTTTGGCGTTGCATCGCGCGCCATGGTGGGAAGAAGTCATAACTAGTGGTGCACCGAAATTTCTGGCCAATAGAGAAACTGAAAATTCGGGATTGGTTTGGCCGAAAATCAGACATGAGAACCTGGGCCTGGAGGCCGAGCAGCCTGCGACAGCCGGAGGACTGTCACTGCTGGAGCTCACCTACATCGGCCCCGAGTCCTGCACCGGTGGCAATCCTCCTGCACCCAGTGCCCACTCTCTGTGTCAGTCGCCGGGATGATGTCACGAAAGCCTTTGACCCAGGGTCGAAGGCTTCCGTGACGTCATACCGGCAACCAACGGGGAGAGGACACTGGATGCTAGAGGATTGCCACCGGTGCAGGTCTCAGGGCCGATGTAGGGGAGTGTGCAACGCTCTTAACCCCCCCCCCCAACAAAATCCGTCACCTGGACTCGGCCGGCCTTCAGACTCAGGCGAGCCCCGTGCTCGGCCGGCCTTCAGACTCAGGCGAGCCCCGTGCTCGGCCGGCCTTCAGACTCAGGCGAGCCCCGTGCTCGGCCGGCCTTCAGACTCAGGCGAGCCCCGTGCTCGGCCGGCCTTCAGACTCAGGCGAGCCCCGTGCTCGGCCGGCCTTCAGACTCAGGCGAGCCCCGTGCTCGGCCGGCTTCAGACTCAGGCGAGCCCCGTGCTCGGCCGGCCTTCAGACTCAGGCGAGCCCCGTGCTCGGCCGGCCTTCAGACTCAGGCGAGCCCCGTGCTCGGCCGGCCTTCAGACTCAGGCGAGCCCCGTGCTCGGCCGGCCTTCAGACTCAGGCGAGCCCCGTGCTCGGCCGGCCTTCAGACTCAGGCGAGCCCCGTGCTCGGCTGGCCTTCAGAAAGGGAAATTTTCATCTTTTTTTTTTTTTTTTCGGCTGAATTTTCCATTTCGGCCGATAATTTTTGGTGGCTGAAATTTCGGTGCATCCCTAAAATAACCATATTATTGTGATGCAGTGTCTTCCTTCCCTTATAAATAAATCCCCAGGTCGCGTCGTGTGTGGAGGGAGGGGGTGGAGAGTCGTCATAATATCCTACGCATTTCGCCCATTCTGTGTGCGTGGAGAATCTTGGAGACCCTGTGGTTGCTATCCTGCTTCCTCCGGCGCTGCCAGCAGGTGTCTGGTCCCAGGATTATGTTTTTGTGCATTTTTCAGTGTGTGAGGCGACCCTGCCCCAGAGCTTACAATCTAAGAGGAGAGGGGACCCTGCTCCAGAGTTTACAATCTAAGAGGAGAGGGGACCCTGCTCCAGATATTACAATCTAAGAGGAGAGGGGACCCTGCCCCAGAGCTTACAATCTAAGAGGAGAGGGGACCCTGCCCCAGAGCTTACAATCTAAGAGGAGAAAGGACCCTGCCCCAGAGCTTACAATCTAAGAGGAGAGGGGACCCTGCCCCAGAGTTTACAATCTAAGAGGAGAGGGGACCCTGCCCCAGAGCTTACAATCTAAGAGGAGAGGGGACCCTGCCCCAGAGCTTACAATCTAAGAGGAGAGGGGACCCTGCCCCAGAGCTTACAATCTAAGAGGAGAGGGGACCCTGCCCCAGAGCTTACAATCTAAGAGGAGAGGGGACCCTGCCCCAGAGCTTACAATCTAAGAGGAGAGGGGACCCTGCTCCAGAGCTTACAATCTAATAGGAGAGGGGACCCTGCCCCAGAGTTTACAATCTGACTGTATGAGGATAGCTGGGTGTCATCCTGGTGTGGTCCTACATTCCCACTGGGAGATGTAAAGCTTTCATTACAGTGTGTCTTTGATGCCGACCTAGTGAAGATCTCACACCGTGACTGCTAGGTTACATCTCACACTGGGAATGAAAGCCACATGTCAGGCTGGTGAAGGTTTGCCTGGCTGCGTTTAGTAGACCTGTCCAGTGCATTCTTGAGCCGAGGAGGTCAGTGTTTCACATTCTTCGGGTCCTTTTAAAGACAATAGACATGGCCGCCCGGGGCAGGAGCTGGCTTGTGTCTGGAGGTCGTGGTTCATGTTTGCATTTTTTTCCTGCTCCGTAATTAAGTTTTAACATTTTTCTGATCGATTCAGGTTTGCATCCGCCAGGAGAAACGCGCCATGTGTTAGCTTTTACACATAGCACAGGGAGGAGGCGACACGACGCGTTTCACAAGGAAAGCCATGTGTTAGCTTTTACACATAGCACAGGGAGGAGGCGACACGACGCGTTTCACAAGGAAAGCCATGTGTTACCTTTTACACGAGGCACAGGGAGGAGGCGACACGACGCGTTTCACAGGGAAAGCCATGCCATGTGTTACCTTTTACACGAGGCACAGGGAGGAGGCGACACGACGCGTTTCACAAGGAAAGCCATGTGTTACCTTTTACACATAGCACAGGGAGGAGGCGACACGACGCGTTTCACAGGGAAAGCCATGCCATGTGTTACCTTTTACACATAGCACAGGGAGGAGGCGACACGACGCGTTTCACAAGGAAAGCCATGCCATGTGTTACCTTTTACACGAGGCACAGGGAGGAGGCGACACGACGCGTTTCACAAGGAAAGCCGCGCCATGTGTTACCTTTTACACATAGCACAGGGAGGAGGCGACACGACGCGTTTCACAAGGAAAGCCATGCCATGTGTTACCTTTTACACGAGGCACAGGGAGGAGGCGACACGACGCGTTTCACAGGGAAAGCCATGCCATGTGTTACCTTTTACACGAGGCACAGGGAGGAGGCGACACGACGCGTTTCACAAGGAAAGCCATGCCATGTGTTACCTTTTGCACGAGGCACAGGGAGGAGGCGACACGACGCGTTTCACAAGGAAAGCCATGCCATGTGTTACCTTTTACACATAGCACAGGGAGGAGGCGACACGACGCGTTTCACAGGGAAAGCCATGCCATGTGTTACCTTTTACACATAGCACAGGGAGGAGGTGACACGACGCGTTTCACAGGGAAAGCCATGCCATGTGTTACCTTTTACACATAGCACAGGGAGGAGGTGACACGACGCGTTTCACAGGGAAAGCCGCGCCATGTGTTACCTTTTACACATAGCACAGGGAGGAGGCGACACGACGCGTTTCACAGGGAAAGCCATGCCATGTGTTACCTTTTACACATAGCACAGGGAGGAGGCGACACGACGCGTTTCACAGGGAAAGCCGCGCCATGTGTTACCTTTTACACATAGCACAGGGAGGAGGCGACACGACGCGTTTCACAGGGAAAGCCGCGCCATGTGTTACCTTTTACACATAGCACAGGGAGGTGACACGACGCGTTTCACAGGGAAAGCCGCGCCATGTGTTACCTTTTACACATAGCACAGGGAGGAGGCGACACGACGCGTTTCACAGGGAAAGCCATGCCATGTGTTACCTTTTACACATAGCACAGGGAGGAGGCGACACGACGCGTTTCACAGGGAAAGCCGCGCCATGTGTTACCTTTTACACATAGCACAGGGAGGAGGCGACACGACGCGTTTCACAGGGAAAGCCGCGCCATGTGTTACATTTTACACATAGCACAGGGAGGAGGCGACACGACGCGTTTCACAGGGAAAGCCGCGCCATGTGTTACCTTTTACACATAGCACAGGGAGGAGGCGACACGACGCGTTTCACAAGGAAAGCCATGCCATGTGTTACCTTTTACACATAGCACAGGGAGGAGGCGACACGTTTTCCCAGCTTTTGAAGCTCTGACCAACAGGGCCTGGAAATAAAATCAGGAGCCGTGAAGATGTGGCTGTCCTGGTGGAGCCGCGCACAGCGTGTGTTGTAGTGCTGGCAGCCGCGTTGCTCCCACCTGGCGAGTCACATGCATTATTTTCTTAGGTGACACAGCGGTGACGCAGCGCGACCTCCTCTTCCCGGCGTTTGGTTTGCCAGACGGCACTGTCCCGGTATGCGGGGGGGGGGGGGGTGTTTTCACTCACAGGGATATGTTTGCAACCAGCGTGCCGGGGCTCGGTGGGAACATCTGTTATGGTTTAAGCGCACGCTCTGCCAGTTCCCATTTTTAGACCGGCTCTGGCGTGGGCTGCGGCAATGAGACTTTCCCTGGCACAGGAATTGGGTTGAGAAACGGCCCTGGCACCGCGCGTTGGTCTGGATCTTGCCAATAAATGGATGTTTACATCTCTGAGACGGCGACTCTCTGGCATAAAGATGGCAGGAACCTGCCGGACCTGTGCCCTGTCCTGGTTTTTGCCGGGTCCAGCAGTTCTGGCTTGATCTTGGTGCTGACGTTGCCATGTCCTTGCTCTGGCGGTCTCACTACTCTATGGCCAGGTCACCTGCTGCGACGTGGTGGTCCCACATGCCATGGGCTCTGCCTCCAGGTGGATGTGGTGGTCGCATTACCCCTGGCATGAAGCTGTGTGAAGGCTTCCTGGAACCAGCCCCAGCTGTCTATGCTTGGCGCTCCCAGTCCCTGGCAATGCCAGCTGTGCCATCTCCTCGCCGTGTTCTGTGCTCCATGGCAGTTATGCTCGCGTCTTGTCCTCAGTCTGTATGTAGCCATGTGAGGCGATGACAAACCCACACAGGGCGTGCGTGGCGTCTGTGGCTCCTGTGCGTGTAGTATCCAGATGCCCGAGTCGTCCCGTCCTCCTGCAGCCCGTACTTTACATAAACCAGGATGACAGCGCGGCACGAGATTATCTCCGCAGATTATCCGGTCAGACCAAACCCGCTAGCTCTGTGCATCCCCAAACCAACACAGGCCGCCGCGAAACGCGCCAAGACACGGGCAGAAGAGCACGCCCACTGCATGGAGGTCTTCATGCCCTGTGGTGGGTCCGACATGTATGTAGTGCCTTGTATATAGTGGTATTTGGTTAATGCCCTGTTGCTGGTAGTGCCATTCATATAGTGTTTATGCCCTGTGATGGGTAGTGCCCTGTGGTGGGTAGTGCCCTGTATATAGTGCCCTGTGGTGGGTAGTGCCCTGTATATAGTGCCCTGTGGTGGGTAGTGCCCTGTATATAGTGCCCTGTGGTGGGTAGTGCCCTGTATATAGTGCCCTGTGATGGGTAGTGCCCTGTATATAGTGCCCTGTGGTGGGTAGTGCCCTGTGACGGGTAGTGCCCTGTATATAGTGCCTTGTGGCGGGTAGTGCACTGTATATGGTGTTAATGCCCTGTGGTGGGTGCTGCCCTGTATATGATCCCCCGTGTGTTGTACTTGGTGGTGGGTGCTGGTCAGTGCCCTGTAGGTGGTGCCCGCTTGTATAATTATAAACGGAAGCTTGTCTTTTAGTAGATTGGTATCATGCTGACCCAAGAAGCCAGGCAGGTTCCTGCACAGCCTATGTGACCTGGCATGAGGTGGCACCAGGCTGGTTTCCTGTGCTGGCACTGCTGAGTCGCCCTGATTCCCTCTAGATTGTAAGCTCCTGTGAGCCGGACCCTCTGCTCCTCTAGATTGTAAGCTCCTGTGAGCCGGACCCTCTGCTCCTCTAGATTGTAAGCTCCTGTGAGCCGGACCCTCTGCTCCTCTAGATTGTAAGCTCCTGTGAGCCGGGCCCTCTGCTCCTCTAGATTGTAAGCTCCTGTGAGCCGGCCCCTCTGCTCCTCTAGATTGTAAGCTCCTGTGAGCCGGACCCTCTGCTCCTCTAGATTGTAAACTCCTGTGAGCCGGACCCTCTGCTCCTCTAGATTGTAAGCTCCTGTGAGCCGGGCCCTCTGCTCCTCTAGATTGTAAGCTCCTGTGAGCCGGGCCCTCTGCTCCTCTAGATTGTAAGCTCCTGTGAGCCGGACCCTCTGCTCCTCTAGATTGTAAACTCCTGTGAGCCGGGCCCTCTGCTCCTCTAGATTGTAAGCTCCTGTGAGCCGGACCCTCTGCTCCTCTAGATTGTAAACTCCTGTGAGCCGGACCCTCTGCTCCTCTAGATTGTAAACTCCTGTGAGCCGGACCCTCTGATCCTCTAGATTGTAAACTCCTGTGAGCCGGACCCTCTGCTCCTCTAGATTGTAAGCTCCTGTGAGCCGGACCCTCTGCTCCTCTAGATTGTAAACTCCTGTGAGCCGGACCCTCTGCTCCTCTAGATTGTAAGCTCCTGTGAGCCGGACCCTCTGCTCCTCTAGATTGTAAGCTCCTGTGAGCCGGCCCCTCTGCTCCTCTAGATTGTAAACTCCTGTGAGCCGGACCCTCTGATCCTCTAGATTGTAAGCTCCTGTGAGCCGGACCCTCTGCTCCTCTAGATTGTAAACTCCTGTGAGCCGGACCCTCTGCTCCTCTAGATTGTAAGCTCCTGTGAGCCGGACCCTCTGCTCCTCTAGATTGTAAGCTCCTGTGAGCCGGGCCCTCTGCTCCTCTTGTCTCCATCCTATGTCCGTTTATCTGTATCTCGTTCCCTTTTGGATATTGTGAAGCGCTGCGGACACTGTTGGCGCCATATAAATGATGATCACAGGGCATACTGCCCCAGCCTCTGTCTGTTTGGATTTTACATGGAGACGGGTCACCTGGTTTCCTGTTGATTAATGAAGGTGTCAGACTGCCAGTGGGTGCAGCATGGGGGGGGCACATTCGTGAGTTTTGCCCTCCTGTGTCATCACAATAGCCCCCGCTACATGTGGGACTGACATAAACCCAGTGAACACGGGGAGGATCTGGCGGCCGGAGATTCCTGGGATCAAGATCCTGGACTTTGCCTGAAGAAGGAAGTGAAACGCGTTAAAGTGGCTTTATGGGCCGCGTTTCCCTGTAGAGCCCGGCGCCTTTTATTCTACAAAGGGTTCGTTGCGCTGGTTTCCTCCGTTTAAAGGTGTGTGGCTTCAGGCGGGCGCCGTGTCATGAGAGCAGGATGGGGTCTGTGTCCTCACACCGTGTAATATAGAGGCACGGAGTCGCCCTCCGCCTGTTTACGTGCCTCTCCCTCACATGACGCACCCCGTGTCTGGCCCTTTAATTTAGGGAATGTTTTGATTCCTGCTTGAGGATAATTCTCGGGTTTTCGGGTAATAAATCCAGTCTGGTATAATGAGACGTTTAGCAGTTACCTCTTCACTTATCTCCTGCTTACCAGGAGTTAATCCCCTGTATTCAGCATACCGCCGACTCTGCCCCGGGGGGGGGGGCTGCGTCTTTCTGCCCCGGGGGGGGGGGCTGCGTCTTTCTGCCCCGGGGGGGGGGGCTGCGTCTTTCTGCCCCGGGGGGGGGGGGGGGCTGCGTCTTTCTGCCCCGGGGGGGGGGGCTGCGTCTTTCTGCCCCGGGGGGGGGGGCTGCGTCTTTCTGCCCCGGGGGGGGGGGCTGCGTCTTTCTGCCCCGGGGGTGGGGGGGCTGCGTCTTTCTGCCCCGGGGGTGGGGGGGCTGCGTCTTTCTGCCCCGGGGGTGGGGGGGCTGCGTCTTTCTGCCCCGGGGGGGGGGGCTGCGTCTTTCTGCCCCGGGGGTGGGGGGCTGCGTCTTTCTGCCCCGGGGGTGGGGGGGCTGCGTCTTTCTGCCCCGGGGGGGGGGGGGGCTGCGTCTTTCTGCCCCGGGGGGGGGGGGGCTGCGTCTTTCTGCCCCGGGGGGGGGGGGGCTGCGTCTTTTTGGGTCACAGCACGGGAGTCTTGCAGGATGGGAATCCTCTTCTTGTGAGAAAGCATCAGGTAACAAGCTGAAAGTGTACGGTATTCAGCCACAAAGGTCATGTCGTGCGTCCTGGCTTTTCAGACCCAACACTTCATTTTAGGTGGCCATCAATCATTTTTGGGAACCTGAGCACCCCTGGAAGATTGAGGCGTGACCAGAGCCACGGCGGCTTTAATTCACACTGTGATGGCGTGCGGATTCCCTCGCCGCAGGAATGCCATCGCCTCTGGTGTTTTCACTTCAGCTTTCCATGTGTGTACATCTCTCACTTGGGGTGGAGGACTTGAGTCACCGCGTGTTAACTTTCCCCTTCTAGGGATTTCTCCCTTTGCAGCTTTGTGACTGCAAGTCCTGCTTTGTGAGTGACACCCCCCCCCGCATCATGAGAGCGGCTATGGCAAATCATATTTTGTGTTACCGCATGTACCGGCAATCCCCCACGCCCGGTCTGTGTGGCACATGTTCCGTATTCTCTTCCTACATGGGGAGTAACCTGCTCCGGTCACTGAGCTCAGGATAAGCCCGTGTGAGTGGCCCTCGCAGGGTTAACTCCGCTGTCGGCAGTCGAGCAGTATGGCTGCACGGGGTTGCTCCGCGATGCTTGCCCCAGGGCTTGCATATTAGCGGCCCACGGAAACAGGCCAGACAGGTTTTCACGTTTAATTAAAGTGGAGTCTGTTCAGACAATGGCGTTCACTTCTAACACACGGCTATTATTCAGCGTCTTTATAAACATGTGCCGCACTCACTGCAGGACTCGGTATGAACAAGTCCCTGGTGCAGGCGTCCTCGCCCGGCGGGTCACATCCACAGGGAGGGCGTGCGAAGCGTGTGTGTGTGTGTGTGTGTTGTGTGTGTCAGCTCAGCTATAGGGGATAACAAGTACGGCAACCCCCTACACAAAATGTGACACTGTGTGTATTTATCATGTGACCCCCCCACCCGTAATATCATGTGACCCCCCCCCCGCTACGTAATATCAGGTTTACAATGAGAATTAACTCTTTAATTATTGCAGTAAGATTTCTTGCAGAGTGAAGGGGTAATGGCGGAGCGTGTGAAAATGGGACGATTGTGGGATCTGCCCTCTCTGAGGTCTCTTTGCACATGCTCAGTCTGTCCCTTAAAGTCAACAAAAGAAGAGGGGGTGAAGCGCCCACCGGCAGAGTATCTATCCCACACCCTGAATATTGAATATGGGGGTTTCTCTAAATACCCAAATGACAGTTTGCAATGAGAAATACAATACAGCGCTCAAACACCTAAGTCCATGGGAAAGTGGGGTAGACACAAAATATGTCCATAAACAGTAGTCCTTGTCTTTAGGAGTAGATCTTCTTCTAAATGCAGATGAAGTATGCACTGTAGGAAAAAACACAAAGAGGACCAAAAATTGCGCAGAATGATGGCACCCAAAATGAGAGCAACTTCTATTAATATTTCACTCACATTCTGGGGAGCCCACAACCGGCTCCTGGGAGTAAAGCAGGCAGGGACTTTATATTAGGTGCCCATAGACCCTCCAATCGGTTTCTCCAGAATTCGTCGAGAGAGAAATGCTGTAGGGAAATCAACAGAGACCAAAAGAGCACCTCCTAGTGCGGTAAATTACAAATGATTTTGTGGTTTAAAAAGAGCGCCAAGTTTAAACTCACAAGCAGCTGAGCCTCTATTGGCTCCGTCACAATGAGCACAGGGAGTCATATAGGTGTCCCCAAAACCTTCTTTGCAGCGTTGTGATTATTATTCCCTTTTTTTATATAGTGTAGTGCTGTGCCATTTAGTTTATTCCATATGCCAGCCCTTTTAATAGCCTCCGAGTCTGTGCCCCCGCTCAGACCATATAGGTGTCCCCAAAACCTTCTTTGCAGGGTTCAAAAAAGGCAGACAGCGATTGAGTTCAAAAATAAAAACATTTATTAAAATAGATAAATCATAATCTACCAGACCAGGACGCGTTTCGCCAACAGTGGCTTCCTCAGCTGGATATTACATGTCTACTCTTGCTGCTGCCTTTATACAAAATGCATGATTTGTTAAACAATTAAAAAATTAATTAAAATTGGCTGTGATTGACCTCAGGTGTGGTTGGATCGCGCCCGCCATTTTGCGCATGCTCAGAAGCTCCGCGGGTCACCCTGGAATGTGGAAACCAAGATTTTACATAGTTAAAAAAAAAAAAATTCCTTTTCCCTTCCTTCCCTTTCTGCGCCCGCTATTTTGCGCACTCATCTCGCGTTCCAACCTGAAACGCAGAACTCCTTAATACTCCCACTCGGTGCTTTTAAGTCTCCTATAATCCACATAGCACCTAAAAGAGCGGTCTCAAGGATAACTAGCTTTAGTCTGAGCGGGGGCACAGACTCGGAGGCTATTAAAAGGGCTGGCATATGGAATAAACTAAATGGCACGGCACTACACTATATAAAAAAAGGGAATAATAATCACAACGCTGCAAAGAAGGTTTTGGGGACACCTATATGACTCCCTGTGCGCATTGTGACGGAGCCAATAGAGGCTCAGCTGCTTGTGAGTTTAAACTTGGTGCTCTTTTTAAACCACAAAATCATTTGTAATTTACCGCACTAGGAGGTGCTCTTTTGGTCTCTGTTGATTTCCCTAAAGCATTCCTCTCTCGACGAATTCTGGAGAAACCGATTGGAGGGTCTATGGGCACCTAATATAAAGTCCCTGCCTGCTTTACTCCCAGGAGCCGGTTGTGGGCTCCCCAGAATGTGAGTGAAATATTAATAGAAGTTGCTCTCATTTTGGGTGCTATCATTCTGCGCAATTTTTGGTCCTCTTTGTGTTTTTTCCTACAGTGCATACTTCATCTGCATTTAGAAGAAGATCTACTCCTAAAGACAAGGACTACTGTTTATGGACATATTTTGTGTCTACCCCACTTTCCCATGGACTTAGGTGTTTGAGCGCTGTAAAGTCACCCATTCACTCTCACAGACGCTCTGTACAGGAGAGAGATCTGTGCTGGATGTGCAATACAAGGAGGGAGGGAAACTGATCATCTAATTCCTCAACATATCCAAACGTTACCAGCCCCCATGGATACATGCAATGTTCCGTGTATAACGTGCGGTGTATTCTCCAGACAGGCGCAGCCTCTCGCGTGGTCGCGTGCAGACACTGCATAGAGTTATGTAGAAAACATATAAGACTGGGATTGGCTGAGCCGGATAGTTCGGCCCCATACAGTCTTTCTGTGACCCCCCCCCCCCCCCCCCCCCCGTGCCGGAGACGTTCATGTCAGTCAGCGTGTATCTTCGTGTGGGCGCCGGTGCCCGGATGCCGTCCTGTTCTCGCAGTGATGGGGTGAGTGCCGCGGCTCATTGTGCGATGCGTGTTGGGCTGGTATGTATAATGTGTCACAGGGCGTCACATCTTGGGATGGTGACACACACATACCATGCAGACGATGACTTGTGTGATCCCACCTGTACAGGAGATGGGTCAACCTGTGGACACAAGGGGCCTGTTCACTAAACTCTGACCTGGAGAATTGGCCAGATGTTGGCAGAATCCCAGACTTATTACTTTCTGCTATTTTGGCCTAAAATGTGTAATTCTCACCTGATTCACCACTTAGTGAATAAACCCCAGCACTTCTGGCCTGGCGCTTTGACCCCCGTAGGGTTATATAGTGAGTGACCCCCCCCCCCCCCGGTTACGTGTACTTGAACCCCATGTGCTAATATAGAGTGTGATGCTGTGTGCAATACAGTCCGTTTAACCCTGGATCGCCTGGTTTTAGCCGCAGACACTTTATTTTTAATGCAGCTAATCCCATGAATCCCACCTGCCCCTCCCCCACCCCTTAAATAGCTGCTCATCCTGAGTCCTGCACCTGTCACTGAGTGACCCATCTCAACTCTCAGCCAATCAGGGGAAAGGTCAGAGTGCGCGCTGTGAAGTTTTATATATACAGTATCTTTTATGGGTGTGAAACCCTGGCCCGGTGATCCCGGCGCTGCAGCATGACGGGACACGCTCCTGCTTACCTGAAAGCTCTGTCACCCTGAGAGCATGACCGGGCAGTCTAATGTCAGACACCGGCATAACCGCCGCCCCGGTGTCACCCACATCACCATAAGTTTGCATGTGATGGCACCGGAGCCTGCAGTATATACTAGGGATGCACCGATACTAGTATCGGTGCCGATACTGCCGTTTGCACAAGTACTTAGTACTCATGCAAATGGCCCGATACACCCCCGATACCGGAAGCCAGCGCTGGGCCGGCTTCCCGGTATCCGCGGGGCTGGGGAAGCTGGCCGTGTGCATGAAAAGCACGCGGCCAGCGTTCCCCTCCGGCGGCTGCAATACTCACCTGCTTCCAAAGGTCCAGTCGCGTTGCTGTGGTGCGATCACGTGGCCGCCGGCGCTTCTGTGACGCTGCCTCCATCCGAGAGGCTGCAGGAAGCAGTGTCACAGAAGCACCAGCGGCCACGTGATCGCACCACAGCAGCGCGACCGGACCTTCGGAAGCAGGTGAGTGTTGCAGCCACCGGAGGGAAACACTGGCCACGTGTATGAAAGCGTTCGATGGGGGCAATATCCATGAGAGCTGGGGCATTCTGTGTATATATATATATATCTCAGGGGGGATATATACATTTGAGCTGGGGGCATTTTTATATGAGGTCTGTTCTTATTGGAAAGCGTCACATGACATAAAATAAAAGTATCGGTACTCGGTATCGTGAGTACTTTTTAAAAAGTATTGGTACTCGTACTTGGTCTTAAAAAAGTGGTATCGGTGCAACCCTAGTATATACCTGTGCATGTAGCATGTCACATATTATATACAGTGTAATAAATATACCCCCTGTGTGCCGGGTTCCTGCATTACGGGGGATGTGCTGCTCTGTGTATATATAATATCTCACATATTATACCCCTGTGTGCTGCTCTGTGTATATATAATATCTCACATATTATACCCCTGTGTGCTGCTCTGTGTATATAGAATATCTCACATCTTATACCCCTGTGTGCCGCTCTGTGTATATAGAATATCTCACATATTATACCCCTGTGTGCTGCTCTGTGTATATAGAATTCTCACATATTATACCCCTGTGTGCCGCTCTGTGTATATAGAATATCTCACATATTATACCCCTGTGTGCTGCTCTGTGTATATAGAATATCTCACATATTATACCCCTGTGTGCTGCTCTGTGTAATATAGAATATCTCACATATTATACCCCTGTGTGCTGCTCTGTGTATATAGAATATCTCACATATTATACCCCTGTGTGCTGCTCTGTGTATATAGATTATCTCACATATTATACCCCTGTGTGCTGCTCTGTGTATATAGAATATCTCACATATTATACCCCTGTGTGCTGCTCTGTGTATATAGAATATCTCACATATTATACCCCTGTGTGCTGCTCTGTGTATATAGAATATCTCACATATTATACCGTGTGCTGCTCTGTGTATATAGAATATCTCACAATTATACCCCTGTGTGCTGCTCTGTGTATATAGAATATCTCACATATTATACCCCTGTGTGCTGCTCTGTGTATATAGAATATCTCACATATTATACCCCTGTGTGCCGCTCTGTGTATATAGAATATCTCACATATTATACCCCTGTGTGCTGCTCTGTGTATATAGAATATCTCACATATTATACCCCTGTGTGCTGCTCTGTGTAATATAGAATATCTCACATATTATACCCCTGTGTGCTGCTCTGTGTATATAGAATCTCACATATTATACCCCTGTGTGCTGCTCTGTGTATATAGAATATCTCACATATATACCCCTGTGTGCTGCTCTGTGTATATAGAATATCTCACATATTATACCCCTGTGTGCTGCTCTGTGTATATAGAATATCTCACATATTATACCCCTGTGTGCTGCTCTGTGTATATAGAATATATCACATATTATACCCCTGTGTGCTGCTCTGTGTATATAGAATATCTCACATATTCCCCTGTGTGCTGGGTTCCTGCATTACGGGGGCCGTGCTGCTCTGTGTATATATAATATCTCCCATATTATACCCCTGTGTGTCGCTCTTTGTGTACATAGAATATCTCACATTATACCCCTGTGTGCCGCTCTGTGTATATAGAATATCTCCCATATTATACCCCTGTGTGCCGCTCTGTGTATATAGAATATCTCCCATATTATACCCCTGTGTGCTGCTCTGTGTATATATAATATCTCATATATTATACCCCTGGGTGCCGCTCTGTGTATATAGAATATCTCCCATATTATACCCCTGTTTGCCGCTCTTTGTGTACATAGAATATCTCACATTAAACCCCTGTGTGCCGCTCTGTGTATATAGAATATCTCACATATTATACCCCTGTGTGCTGCTCTGTGTATATATAATATCTCATATATTATACCCCTGGGTGCCGCTCTGTGTATATAGAATATCTCCCATATTATACCCCTGTGTGCCGCTCTTTGTGTACATAGAATATCTCACTTTATACCCCTGTGTGCTGCTCTGTGTATATATAATATCTCATATATTATACCCCTGGGTGCCGCTCTGTGTATATAGAATATCTCACATATTATACCCCTGTGTGCCGCTCTGTGTATATAGAATATCTCACATATTATACCCCTGTGTGACGCTCTGTGTATATAGAATATCTCACATATTATACCCCTGTGTGCCGCTCTGTGTATATATAATATCTCACATATTATACCAGTGTGTGCCGCTCTGTGTATATATAATATCTCACATATTATACCCCTGTGTGCCGCTCTGTGTATATAGAATATCTCACATATTATATCCCTGTGTGCCGCTCTGTGTATATAGAATATCTCACATGTTACACCCCTGTGTGCTGCTCTGTGTATATAGAATATCTCACATATTATACCCCTGTTTGCCGCTCCGTGTGTATATAGAATATCTCACATATTATACCCCGTGTGCCGCTCTGTGTATAGAATATCTCACATATTATACCCCTGTGTGCCGCTCTGTGTATATAGAATATCTCACAATATACCCCTGTGTGCTGCTCTGTGTATATAGAATATCTCACATATTATACCCCTGTGTGCGCTTGTGTGTGTATATAGATTATCTCACATATTATACCCCTGTGTGCTGCTCTGTGTATATAGAATATCTCACATATATATACCCCTGTGTGCCGCTCTGTGTATATAGAATATCTCACATGTTACACCCCTGTGTGTGCCGCTCTGTGTATATATAGAGAATATCTCACATATTATACCCCGTGTGCCGCTCTGTGTATATAGAATATCTCACATATTATACCCCTGTGTGCCGCTCTGTGTATATATAATATCTCACATATTATACCCCTGTGTGCCGCTCTGTGTATATAGAATATCTCACATATTATACCCCTGTGTGCCGCTCTGTGTATATATAGAATATCTCACATATTATACCCCTGTGTGCCGCTCTGTGTATATATAGAATAATTATCTCACATATTATACCCCTTTGTGACGCTCTGTGTATATAGAATATCTCACATATTACACCCCTGTGTTCCACTCTGTGTATATATAGAATAATTATCTCACATATTATACCCCTGTGTGCCGCTCTGTGTATATATAGAATATCTCACATATTATACCCCTGTGTGCCGCTCTGTGTATATATAGAATAATTATCTCACATATTATACCCCTTTGTGACGCTCTGTGTATATAGAATATCTCACATATTATACCCCTGTGTGCCGCTCTGTGTATATATAGAATAATTATCTCACATATTATACCCCTTTGTGACGCTCTGTGTATATAGAATATCTCACATATTACACCCCTGTGTGCCGCTCTGTGTATATATAGAATATCTCACATATTATACTCCTGTGTTCCACTCTGTGTATATATAGAATAATTATCTCACATATTATACCCCTGTGTGCTGCTCTGTGTATATAGAATATCTCACATATTATAAGCTGTGTAAAGTTGGCACCCAATGTTTGTAAAACAAGAATAGAAATATACTATTTGTTTGTGCTGCAAAGACGAACGTTTGTGCCGGTTTGGTTTTGAAGTTATTGCACATTTAATTTTAGATTATGTGATTGCAAGCCACGCCTACTTTGCACAACATGTTATTAAATTTTAAAAACAAATATACCATTTGTTTGTGCTAATCCCGCCCGCAGTTTTCCCCATACCGCCCCGTTTTAACAGGGGATTACAATGCAGGAGCAAAAAATGCTGCCTGTATTGTTTGTGCCCGCTAAGAGCTGCCGGGCGCATCCTCTCAATGGAGTCCATGGGACTTTGCAATACCAACGCTGATTACGTATAGGGAGCGCAAAGTGCAATAACCTCGCGCTGAGAAGTAATGCGTTTGGAATGTAATATGCGGTAAATACCGCAGCAAACGTTAATGCTCAAGCAAGTGAGTGTTAACGTTTGCGTTAGGAATATAATAGTTAATAACATGGGGTGCAAAGTGGGCGGGGTTTCCTCAACTATAATGCACAATATCTCTGAAACCAAACCGGCACAAACGTTCATTTTTGCAGCACAAACAAATGGTATATTTTTATTCAGGTTTTACAAACATGGGGTGCCAACTTCACACAGCTCATATTATACCCCTGTGTGCCTCTCTGTATATATCTCACATATTATACCCCTGTATGCCGCTCTGTGTATATATAATATCTCACATATTATACCCCTGTATGCCGCTCTGTGTATATATAATATCTCACATATTATACCCCTGTATGCCGCTCTGTGTATATAGAATATCTCACATATTATACCCCTGTGTGCTGCTCTGTGTATATAGAATATCTCACATATACTCTGCAATATCAATACAAGGGTATTCATGTTATAGAAAGGACAGAGCAGAGAGAGGAGGAGGAGGAATTGTTGTTATTTATGTTGACGAGTCCACAATGTTCACCCCTCTGCAAAACGCTAGCTCCCCAGCCACTTTTGATTTCCTTTCTGGTATTATTGAGATCCCATTCAGTAAACCAATTATTGTTGTTGGATTCTATCGCCCACCGAGCTCCCCAGTGCACTCCCTTTCTGACATAACCCAAATCCTTAGTAATTTGGTAGCTCAAAACCAAAAAAGTGAACTGCTGGTCCTCGGCGATTTTAATGTTGACTGGCTGACTCCTAAAAACAAACACTGCTCACTGTTTAAGGCTTTCCAGTTAACACATTTAATCTCCTCCACCACTCGCATTAATATGAAAAGCCTTAACCATATCTTGCTGGACTGGATTCTCTCCTTCTGTCCTGATCGTATACCGGAGGCAGGCATTCTCGCTAATAGCTTCAGTGAGCACTGTCTAGTGTACAGTGTGTCGCATAATAAGGGCCACAAAATCTCCCCCAAAGGTAATAATCACCAGGTCCTTCAAGAAATTTTATCTTGAATCCTTCCTATATGATCTCAAACGGCTCACGTGGTACAGGCTAAACCTAGTCCCAGACCTGGACTGTGCAATTGAATACTGTCAGTCAGAGCTCCTGCAAGTCTGGAATGCCGATGCCCCGTTGCGTAAAGTGCGAGTCAAAGGGGCACATCTCCCCTTGGTTATAGCTGAACTCACACACATGTACCAGCTTAGAGATTCACTCTGGTCAAATTTCAAGAGTACTGGATCCATGAACGATCACTGTGTATACCGAAAATGGCGGAATGCATGCACAAAGCAAACAAAAATGGCCGAAGCCCAATCCTTCAATGAAAATCTAAACAATAATATATCAAACCCGAGAAATTTTTGGAAAATCATAAATAACATACAATCGCCCCCTGTCCACTCCCAACCATCTGCTGTCAAAGTAAACAACCAAACCCTGCAACACCCCCTAGATGTAGCAAATGCCTTTAATAACTATTTTGTTGGATGCACCAACACCCTGATTGCTAAGCTAGCAACTGAAACACATCCAGAAAGGTCGCACACAAGTCAGATCCTTCCAACTGTGCAAAAACCCTGTATCAAAGAGAAATTCAGTTTTAGACCGGTGCCTGTCAGTGCCATTACTAAACTTCTCGGTAACCAAAAAAATCAAACACCAGTCAGGACCTGACCAAATTCCAGCAATGCTGCTGAAAATCAGCGCGCCGGCAATTGCAAAACCTGTCGCAACCCTAATCAATGAATCACTGGCGACTGGATATATACCCAAACTCTGAAAGACTGCACGAGTGGTAGCTTTCCATAAAAGTGGAGACAATACTTTGGTATCCAACTACCGTCCAATATCATTGCTTCCTGTAATGTCACAAATTCTGGAAAAATGTGTTTACACTCAATTACGCGATTACTATCTGTCACGGAATGGCCCAGCACCCTCAGCCAGGGGCGGTGCAGTGACAGTGGTGGCTATGGACACTTAGGTGCGGTGGCACGCACCTAGTTTTGCAAGTACTTTTATTTAGATGTGATTATTGTGTGGTGTAATAAAGTGTCCCCTGTTGGTATTGTGAAATGTAATTCCCTTTGTCTGCCACGCCCGCCGCCATTTTCTGATCACCTCGTGGTTCAGATCAGAATACTCGGATCGTAAAATGGCCGAATCGGCAACTCCCCGATTCGTAACGGCCAATACGAATCGGGGCCAGGGTGCCTCCTGCCAGCGAGGGCCAATGGGACTTGTGTGGGCGGGCAGGGATCCCCATTGTATTCATAAGTGTGTAAAGTGATAAATGTGTGTGTTGTGAAAAATAAAGGCAGATTTTCCAGTGCATCCAGCCTCGCCTGATGTCCTTTACTCTCCGCCGCATATACTGTCTGAGCATCCCGCGCGGTCTCAGGGTGCGGTGTCCAGACTTAAGATCAGAACGGACTTAAGATCAGAACGGACTTAAGATCAGAACCGAAGGCGCGGCCGCGTACCGCGCTTCGGTATACCAAGTGAGCGGTGATCAGATCCGAAGATTCATCCGTTTAAAGATCCGAATATTCCTCCGCAATCAGATCCGAATATTCCTCCGCGGCAGATCCGATCCCCAGATTCGCACGGCCGCCCGCAGACGCACTCCACACCCACAAGGTCAGTGAACCAGCTGCTCGGGACGCTGAGTGCCGTATGGCTCAGTGGTCGGGCTGGTTCTAGGCAGGGGTCCCCTCCACCGCCCGCTAACCCTACCCTAGGGTCACGCCAGGCCGCACGAGACGCCGAGTGTGCGCCACTCGGTAGTCGGGCCAGCGGTAAGCGACGGGGTCACGCAGATAGAGCACACCCGCAGGCGGAACAACATCTCCATTCCGTCATACTATCAGTATTGGAACTACTTAACCCCAGATCAATCCGGCTTCCGTCCAAATCATTCAACTGCAACCGCCCTTTTAAAAGTTTGTAATGATATCCAAGCTGGGATGTAACAAGGAAACCTAACTGGAGCATCTTCCTTGATTTTGCCAAGGCGTTTGACACAGTAGACCATGACATCTTGTTACAAAAACTTAAAAGCACGCTAACCTGGTTTCAATCATGTGTCTGATCGGTCGCAATATGTGTCCATTTCTGACAGCACTTCCCTCCCAGTCACGTGCGGTGTACCCCAAGGCTCGATACTCGGCCCCCTGCTATTCACAATATTCATAAATGATCTGCCCAATGTCTGTAAAGCCTCAACTGTACACATGTACACAGACGACACTGTAATCTATACCAGCCAACCAAATCTCCCGCAGCTGGAGGCCGTGCTGCAAGAACAATTCAGAGGTAGAAAAGTGGACCAAACACACATACTATAACTAAATACTGACAAAACTGTAACGATGCTCTTTGGAACAAAACCTAAACTACACAAATTGCAAAATCCCCATCTATGTGTTGGGACAAAATCAAATGGCACGCTGACCACAGTCACTTCTCTCAAAATATCTAGGTATGTGGTTACACCCAAATCTATCCTTTGGCCCCACATCGAAAAACTCTCATCTAAACTTTACCCCAAACTAGGTGCCCTGTACAGAAACAAATCCTGCCTGAGTCCCGCGGTAAGAAAGCAGATTGTACAGCAAATGCTTATGCTGGCTATTGAATACGGAGATGTAGTGTATGCAGCCGCCCCGCAAACACACCTTCAGAAACTTACTACATTGTATAACTCATTCCGCCGCTTTGTGCTACAATGTAACTACATGACCCACCATCGTGACACGTTAAAAGAGCTAAACTGGCCGTCGCTGGAATCTAGACGCACCCTTCACCTTTCCAACCTGGTGTTTAAGAGCTTTTCTGGGAAGCTGCCACCCTACCTGAATAGACTGCTTCCCCCAGCAGCTCCCTCATCCTATAACCTCCGATCCAGGACCAGCACCTTACTTGCAATACCACAATACAAAAAGGAAGTGGCTCGGTTCTCATTTTTCTACAGAGCACCACAATTATGGAATACCTCCCAGACACCATCAAATCTTCCCCCAGTCTAAAGTACCTTAAGACTACCCTATTAACATACCTCAATACGGAATGCACCTGTAAACATGTAACACAGTGACTATATACAGAATGCACCTGTAAACATGTAACACAGTGACTATATACAGAATGCACCTGTAAACATGTAACACAGTGACTATATACAGAATGCGCCTGTAAACATGTAACACAGTGACTATATACAGAATGCACCTGTAAACATGTAACACAGTGACTATATACAGAATGCGCCTGTAAACATGTAACACAGTGACTATATACAGAATGCACCTGTAAACATGTAACACAGTGACTATATACAGAATGCGCCTGTAAAGATGTAACATAGTGACTATATACAGAATGCGCCTGTAAAGATGTAACATAGTGACTATATACAGAATGCGCCTGTAAACATGTAACACAGTGACTATATACAGAATGCACCTGTAACACAGTGACTATATACAGAATGCGCCTGTAAACATGTAACACAGTGACTATATACAGAATGCGCCTGTAAACATGTAACACAGTGACTATACACAGAATGCGTCTGTAAACATGTAACACAGTGACTATATACAGAATGCACCTGTAAACATGTAGCATAATGACTATATACAGATTGTGCCTGTAAACATGTAACACAGTGACTATACACAGAATGCGTCTGTAAACATGTAACACAGTGACTATATACAGAATGCACCTGTAAACATGTAGCATAATGACTATATACAGATTGTGCCTGTAAACATGTAACACAGTGACTATATACAGAATGCACCTGTAAACATGTAACACAGTGACTATATACAGAATGCACCTGTAAACCTGTAACACAGTGACTATATACAGAATGCACCTGTAAACTTGTAACACAGTGACTATATACAGAATGCACCTGTAAACATGTAACACAGTGACTATATACAGAATGCACCTGTAAACATGTAACATAGTGACTATATACAGAATGCACCTGTAAACATGTAACACAGTGACTATATACAGAATGCACCTGTAAACATGTAACACAGTGACTATATACAGAATGCACCTGTAAACATGTAACACAGTGACTATATACAGCATGCACCTGTAAACATGTAACACAGTGACTATATACAGAATGCACCTGTAAACATGTAACACAGTGACTATATACAGAATGCGCCTGTAAACATGTAACACAGTGACTATAATACAGAATGCACCTGTAAACATGTAACACAGTGACTATATACAGAATGCGCCTGTAAACATGTAACACAGTGACTATATACAGAATGCACCTGTAAACATGTAACACAGTGACTATATACAGAATGCGCCTGTAAAGATGTAACATAGTGACTATATACAGAATGCGCCTGTAAAGATGTAACATAGTGACTATATACAGAATGCACCTGTAAACATGTAACACAGTGACTATATACAGAATGCGCCTGTAAACATGTAACACAGTGACTATATACAGAATGCACCTGTAACACAGTGACTATATACAGAATGCGCCTGTAAACATGTAACACAGTGACTATATACAGAATGTGCCTGTAAACATGTAACACAGTGACTATACACAGAATGCGTCTGTAAACATGTAACACAGTGACTATATACAGAATGCACCTGTAAACATGTAGCATAATGACTATATACAGATTGTGCCTGTAAACATGTAACACAGTGACTATACACAGAATGCGTCTGTAAACATGTAACACAGTGACTATATACAGAATGCACCTGTAAACATGTAGCATAATGACTATATACAGATTGTGCCTGTAAACATGTAACACAGTGACTATATACAGAATGCACCTGTAAACATGTAACACAGTGACTATATACAGAATGCACCTGTAAACCTGTAACACAGTGACTATATACAGAATGCACCTGTAAACTTGTAACACAGTGACTATATACAGAATGCACCTGTAAACATGTAACACAGTGACTATATACAGAATGCACCTGTAAACATGTAACATAGTGACTATATACAGAATGCACCTGTAAACATGTAACACAGTGACTATATACAGAATGCACCTGTAAACATGTAACACAGTGACTATATACAGAATGCACCTGTAAACATGTAACATAGTGACTTTATTTCCTACATATTTATTTTCTGTTAATCTGTATATTTGTTTTGTGTTAAATTCTTGCAATTTACTACTTTGTGTTTCTCTAACATTTCAATGTTCTTGAATCCAGGACATACTTGAAAATGAGAGAAATCTCAATGTATCCTTCCTGGTAAAATCCTTTATAAATAAATAAAATATTATACCCCTGTGTGCCGCTCTGTGTATATATAGAATATCTCACATATTATACCCCTGTGTGCCGCTCTGTGTATATAGAATATCTCACATATTATACCCCTGTGTGCCGCTCTTTGTATATAGAATATCTCACATATTATACCCCTGTGTGCTGCTCTGTGTATATAGAATATCTCATATATTATACCCCTGTGTGCCGCTCTGTGTATATAGAATATCTCACATGTTACACCCCTGTGTGCCGCTCTGTGTATATAGAATATCTCACATATTATACCCCTGTGTGCTGCTGTGTATATAGAATATCTCACATATTATACCCCTGTGTGCCGCTCTGTATATATAGAATATCTCACATATTATACCCCTGTGTGCCGCTCTCTGTGTATATATAATATCTCACATATTATACCCCTGTGTGCTGCTCTGTGTAATATAGAATATCTCACATATTATACCCCTGTGTGCCGCTCTGTGTATATATAATATCTCACATATTATCCCCTGTGTGCTGCTCTGTGTAATATAGAATATCTCACATATTATACCCCTGTGTGCTGCTGTGTATATAGAATATTCACATATTACACCCCTGTGTGCTGCTCTGTGTATATAGAATATCTCACATATTATACCCCTGTGTGCTGCTCTGTGTATATAGAATATCTCACATATTATACCCCTGTGTGCTGCTCTGTGTAATATAGAATATCTCACATATTATACCCCTGTGTGCTGCTCTGTGTATATAGAATATCTCACATATTATACCCCTGTGTGCTGCTCTGTGTATATATAATATCTCACATATTATACCCCTGTGTGCCGCTCTGTGTATATATAATATCTCACATATTATACCCCTGTGTGCCGCTCTGTGTATATATAATATCTCACATATTATACCCCTGTGTGCTGCTCTGTGTATATAGAATATCTCACATATTATACCCCTGTGTGCCGCTCTGTGTATATATAATATCTCACATATTATACCCCTGTGTGCTGCTCTGTGTATATAGAATATCTCACATATTATACCCCTGTGTGCTGCTCTGTGTATATAGAATATCTCACATATTATACCCCTGTGTGCTGCTCTGTGTATATATAGAATATCTCACATATTATACCCCTGTATGCCGCTCTGTGTATATAGAATATCTCACATATTATACCCCTGTGTGCCGCTCTGTGTATATAGAATATCTCACATATTATACCCCTGTGTGCTGCTCTGTGTATATATATAATATCTCACATATTATACCCCTGTGTGCTGCTCTGTGTATATAGAATATCTCACATATTATACCCCTGTGTGCTGCTCTGTGTATATATAATATCTCACATATTATACCCCTGTGTGCTGCTCTGTGTATATAGAATATCTCACATATTATACCCCTGTGTGCCGCTCTGTATATATAGAATATCTCACATATTATACCCCTGTGTGCTGCTCTGTGTATATAGAATATCTCACATATTATACCCCTGTGTGCCGCTCTGTATATATAGAATATCTCACATATTATACCCCTGTATGCCGCTCTGTGTATATAGAATATCTCACATATTATACCCCTGTGTGCCGCTCTGTGTATATATAATATCTCACATATTATACCCCTGTGTGCTGCTCTGTGTATATAGAATATCTCACATATTATACCCCTGTGTGCTGCTCTGTGTATATAGAATATCTCACATATTATACCCCTGTGTGCTGCTCTGTGTATATAGAATATCTCACATATTATACCCCTGTGTGCCGCTCTGTGTATATAGAATATCTCACATATTATACCCCTGTGTGCTGCTCTGTGTATATAGAATATCTCACATATTATACCCCTGTGTGCCGCTCTGTGTATATAGAATATCTCACATATTATACCCCTGTGTGCCGCTCTGTGTATATAGAATATCTCACATATTATACCCCTGTGTGCCGCTCTGTGTATATATAATATCTCACATATTATACCCCTGTGTGCCGCACATGATGCCGGTGTTGCTCCTTATACGGCTGTGTTGTCACTCGGTACCGGCGTCGGCCTCGCAGTTGGCGGTTCCGGTGTACAGACCCCCGGTCACTGCTGATCATGACGCATGCTTTCCTGATCGCTGCCAGATGCTGCGGGCTGAGCTCATGGTTTGGCGCTGGGGCCCGGCTTGCCGTGCGGGGGACCTGAGCTGTCTGGACGGTTTCTGTAGTCCCTCTGTGATCAGCGTGACCCCGGGGCCCCTACATACATTAACCTGTAAAGCGGCGCCGTCACGTTCCCCTCGTGTGTAAGGCTAGGGTCAGACTGAGGCAGTGCGAACGTGCGTTCTGGCGCACTTAATCACGGCCGCACTAGCAGCAGATGCCGGGCAATGACGGCCAATATACGAAGTACGGTCGCACAAAAGTCCGGCCGCGCAACGCAAGTGGAAAATGAACGCATTTTTTCGAGAACGTTAAACCACTAGTACTGACGTACAGAGTGCGCTGCGTCCGCTAGAGGCGTGTGTGCGTGAATTGGAGACGTCAGACGCTGCTAATGTCCGGCCAACATAACGTCCAGATGCACAAAGTGTTTTATTGATGATCCGTACGAAATCACGGATGAAACTGCGCATCGTATGACCGCTATTGCGTATTCCGTGAAAAAATACGTCCATTCTTCGAACGCACATTTTCACGGACAATGTGAAAAATGCGTTAGTCTGACCCTAGCCTAAATGTGTATATTCCATGTGGAGGCGCCGCACAGACTGATTAGCCGTGGGCGCTGAGACTCATTAACCCAGGCGCCCTCAGCGGGCACAGCGGCTGATCAGTCATTAGCCAGGCCGTCCTAGGGGCGCAGGGGAAAGTGTTTAACGCTGTGTCTCTCCCCGCAGCTGGAGGATTGTACACTGCAAATATCCGCCAGCGGAAGCTACCTGGACATCGAGCTGTCCCTGGCCGAGCAGAGGGATTACCTGGAAGCCTTCTTCGATGACATAAGGTATGGGCAATCCGCTTTCTCTCCATGGCTGGGGGAGGGGAACACAAACCGCTGTGACGGCGTCCGGACCCCTCTGCTGGACGTCCAGACTGCCAATCCATGAGTGCGGATCAAAGGGTTAATGGCACCATGTCTTATGTTACAGCCCTTACCAAAAGGTGGGCACCCCCTCATTACCACCAACCCTCCTCTTACTGCATGGGGGGGGGGTGCAGGCCCTGTGGGTCCCCATCCTGTTGCGGCGCGGTGAGCCAGCCCCGCGGGTCGTGCCCCCCCCCCCCCCCCCCCGTTCAGTTGCTGCGCGAAGGAACAGGCGGCTCCTGTCCGGTTTCTGCGGTCCTTGCCACACGTTTGCTGCCAGTGTTGTGACCGTGTTATCTCTAATGTCGCATGCGGGGGGGGGCACCTTGTGGTCCTCACATGTACCAGCGCTCCTTTTTCACCGTGATTGCGCCGCTATCATTCCAGCGCATTTTGCTGGTTTTCAGTTTGCCGGGAAACACAGGACTTGCAGATCCCAGCGGGGAAATGTCTGGTGTCCTATCAGAGCCGAGGTGTCTGGCTTTCCCGGTATGTGAATTACCGGCTTTCCATTCGTTAGGATTTCAGATCAATAAACGTAATAAAAAGTGAACATTTTACCAGATCCGGCAAGCCGCCCCACCCGTCCCTGCACGCTTTCTCCTTCAAGGGCCCTGGGAGTGAATTCTTAACCACAAGCATGACTTCCACCTCTACCGGGCAATGAGACGTGACCCACCACGGCCTTACAATCTGGAGGAGCAGAGGGTCCGGCTCACAGGAGCTTACAATCTGGAGGAGCAGAGGGTCCGGCTCACAGGAGCTTACAATCTAGAGGAGCAGAGGGTCCGGCTCACAGGAGTTTACAATCTAGAGGAGCAGAGGGTCCGGCTCACAGGAGCTTACAATCTAGAGGAGCAGAGGGTCCGGCTCACAGGAGTTTACAATCTAGAGGAGCAGAGGCCCGGCTCACAGGAGCTTACAATCTAGAGGAGCAGAGGGTCCGGCTCACAGGAGTTTACAATCTAGAGGAGCAGAGTGTCCGGCTCACAGGAGCTTACAATCTAGAGGAGCAGAGGGTCCGGCTCACAGGAGCTTACAATCTGGAGGAGCAGAGGGTCCGGCTCACAGGAGTTTACAATCTGAGGAGCAGAGGGTCCGGCTCACAGGAGCTTACAATCTGGAGGAGCAGAGGTTCCGGCTCACAGGAGCTTACAATCTGGAGGAGCAGAGGGCCCGGCTCACAGGAGTTTACAATCTGGAGGAGCAGAGGGTCCGGCTCACAGGAGCTTACAATCTGGAGGAGCAGAGGCCCGGCTCACAGGAGCTTACAATCTGGAGGAGCAGAGGGTCCGGCTCACAGGAGTTTACAATCTAGAGGAGCAGAGGCCCGGCTCACAGGAGTTTACAATCTAGAGGAGCAGAGGGTCCGGCTCACAGGAGCTTACAATCTAGAGGAGCAGAGGGTCCGGCTCACAGGAGCTTACAATCTGGAGGAGCAGAGGGTCCGGCTCACAGGAGTTTACAATCTGGAGGAGCAGAGGGTCCGGCTCACAGGAGCTTACAATCTGGAGGAGCAGAGGTTCCGGCTCACAGGAGCTTACAATCTGGAGGAGCAGAGGGCCCGGCTCACAGGAGTTTACAATCTGGAGGAGCAGAGGGTCCGGCTCACAGGAGCTTACAATCTGGAGGAGCAGAGGGCCCGGCTCACAGGAGCTTACAATCTGGAGGAGCAGAGGGTCCGGCTCACAGGAGTTTACAATCTAGAGGAGCAGAGGGCCCGGCTCACAGGAGTTTACAATCTAGAGGAGCAGAGGGTCCGGCTCACAGGAGCTTACAATCTAGAGGAGCAGAGGGTCCGGCTCACAGGAGCTTACAATCTAGAGGAGCAGAGGGCCCGGCTCACAGGAGCTTACAATCTGGAGGAGCAGAGGGTCCGGCTCACAGGAGTTTACAATCTAGAGGAGCAGAGGGTCCGGCTCACAGGAGCTTACAATCTAGAGGAGCAGAGGGTCCGGCTCACAGGAGCTTACAATCTAGAGGAGCAGAGGGTCCGGCTCACAGGAGTTTACAATCTAGAGGAGCAGAGGGTCCGGCTCACAGGAGTTTACAATCTAGAGGAGCAGAGGGCCGGCTCACAGGAGCTTACAATCTAGAGGAGCAGAGGGTCCGGCTCACAGGAGCTTACAATCTAGAGGAGCAGAGGGTCCGGCTCACAGGAGCTTACAATCTAGAGGAGCAGAGGGTCCGGCTCACAGGAGTTTACAATCTAGAGGAGCAGAGGTCCGGCTCACAGGAGCTTACAATCTAGAGGAGCAGAGGGCCCGGCTCACAGGAGCTTACAATCTAGAGGAGCAGAGGGCCCGGCTCACAGGAGCTTACAATCTAGAGGAGCAGAGGGCCCGGCTCACAGGAGCTTACAATCTAGAGGAGCAGAGGGTCCGGCTCACAGGAGCTTACAATCTAGAGGAGCAGAGGGTCCGGCTCACAGGAGCTTACAATCTAGAGGAGCAGAGGGTCCGGCTCACAGGAGTTTACAATCTAGAGGAGCAGAGGGCCTGGCTCACAGGAGCTTACAATCTAGAGGAGCAGAGGGTCCGGCTCACAGGAGCTTACAATCTAGAGGAGCAGAGGGTCCGGCTCACAGGAGCTTACAATCTAGAGGAGCAGAGGGCCCGGCTCACAGGAGCTTACAATCTAGAGGAGCAGAGGGCCGGCTCACAGGAGTTACAATCTAGAGGAGCAGAGGGCCCGGCTCACAGGAGCTTACAATCTAGAGGAGCAGAGGTTCCGGCTCACAGGAGTTTACAATCTAGAAGAGCAGAGGGTCCGGCTCACAGGAGCTTACAATCTAGAGGAGCAGAGGGTCCGGCTCACAGGAGCTTACAATCTAGAGGAGCAGAGGGTCCGGCTCACAGGAGTTTACAATCTAGAGGAGCAGAGGGTCCGGCTCACAGGAGCTTACAATCTAGAGGAGCAGAGGGTCCGGCTCACAGGAGCTTACAATCTAGAGGAGCAGAGGGTCCGGCTCACAGGAGTTTACAATCTAGAGGAGCAGAGGGTCCGGCTCACAGGAGCTTACAATCTAGAGGAGCAGAGGGCTCTGGTTTGGTATGAGGGGGGGGGTGTAGGTTTCATGGTTGTTGCTCACCGGTGCTGTGTATGCCGCTCTGGCACATGTCGTTTTCAACACTTGGCGTGTTTCCTTTATTTGTAAGCAGGACATAGCGTGATCTGTCATGGCGCCGTGTGACCCGCTCCGCTGCGCGCCATGAAATGCTCCCATCCAGTGATCCTGTGGGTTTTGCCGAGGGGGGCCCTCTCTCCTGGGTTTTGCCGAGGGGGGGCCCTCCTGGGTTTTGCCGAGGGGGGGGGCTCTCTCTCCTGGGTTTTGCCGGGGGGGGCTCTCTCTCCTGGGTTTTGCCGGGGGGGGGGCTCTCTCCCCTGGGTTTTGGCATGGGGGGGGGCTCTCTCCTGGTTTTTGCCGAGGGGGGGGGCTCTCTCCTGGGTTTTGCCGGGGGGGGGGGCTCTCTCCTGGGTTTTGCCGGGGGGGGGGGCTCACTCTCCTGGGTTTTGCCGAGGGGGGGGGCTCTCTCCTGGGTTTTGCCGAGGGGGGGGCTCTCTCCTGGGTTTTGCCGAGGGGGGGGGCTCTCTCCTGGTTTTTGCCGAGGGGGGGGGCTCTCTCCTGGGTTTTGCCGAGGGGGGGGGCTCTCTCCTGGGTTTTGCCGAGGGGGGGGGCTCTCTCCTGGGTTTTGCCGAGGGGGGGGGCTCTCTCCTGGGTTGCCGAGGGGGGGGGCTCTCTCTCCTTGGTTTTGCCGAAGGGGGGGGGGCATTCTGTCACGGAATCTCACTCATTCTTTCCGTTCGTGGTGGAGTCGTCCAGCGCTGCGTCAGCCCCTCGTGTTCCCGTCTGTAAACCACTATGAGTGTTATTAATGTGAATGCCCCCAATGTGTGTGCGTGTGCTGGTGTGTATCTGTGTGCGTGTGCTGGTGTGTATCTGTGTGCGCGTGCTGGTGTGTATCTGTGTGCGTGTGCTGGTGTGTATCTGTGTGCGCGTGCTGGTGTGTATCTGTGTGCGCGTGCTGGTGTGTATCTGTGTGCGCGTGCTGGTGTGTATCTGTGTGCGCGTGCTGGTGTGTATCTGTGTGCGCGTGCTGGTGTGTATCTGTGTGCGCGTGCTGGTGTGTATCTGTGTGCGCGTGCTGGTGTGTATCTGTGTGCGCGTGCTGGTGTGTATCTGTGTGCGCGTGCTGGTGTGTATCTGTGTGCGCGTGCTGGTGTGTATCTGTGTGCGCGTGCTGGTGTGTGTCTGTGTGCGCGTGCTGGTGTGTGTCTGTGTGCGCGTGCTGGTGGTGTGTCTGTGTGCGCGTGCTGGTGTGTGTCTGTGTGCGCGTGCTGGTGTGTATCTGTGTGCGCGTGCTGGTGTGTATCTGTGTGCGCGTGCTGGTGTGTATCTGTGTGCGCGTGCTGGTGTGTATCTGTGTGCGCTGGGCGCTCCGGTGTGTGTGTGTGTTTGTTTGTTTGTTTGTTTGTTTGTTTGTTTGTGCTGGGCGCTCCGGTGTGTGTGTGTGTACGCGCGCTCCGGTGCTCATAAAGCCATACAAGTCTATTCACTGAAAGGTGAAACTCAGGAGAAGAGAACAAATTTGGAAAGTGAGATAAACGTGGGAGTTTTTCCCTAGAGTTTTCACTTCTCCTGAGTTTCCCCTTTCTTTGAATAGAGCTGTTTGTCTATGCATGTTCCGGGGCAGGTTCTTCGAGCGTGACTCTTTTTGGCGTTGAAGGAGTTGAGCCGTTTCACGTGTCCTTTAATGGTTTTGACTTGGCGCGGGTTATTGGCCGAACATCTCGTTCTGAGCGATTCCAGTCATCGGTAACATTGCTTCCATATGGGAAGACCCTGCGTAATCCCACCGGGGCCGCCAATCCCACCCGCCGCGTAGGGTCACGTTCCTTCTGAGTCATGCGGCACGCGGGATTAATCTGCTTTATATCGCTTTATAGTCCAGCTACATGTACATACACAGAGCAGCCATACCTGCCAATGCTCCCGAGCCCCGCTATCAGTCCCTCTGATTCCCATACACAGAGCAGCCATACCTGCCAATGCTCCCGAGCCCCGCTATCAGTCCCTCTGATTCCCATACACAGAGCAGCCATACCTGCCAATGCTCCCGGGCCCCACTATCAGTCCCTCTGATTCCCATACACAGAGCAGCCATACCTGCCAATGCTCCCGGGCCCCACTATCAGTCCCTCTGATTCCCATACACAGAGCAGCCATACCTGCCAATGCTCCCGAGCCCCACTATCAGTCCTCTGATTCCCATACACAGAGCAGCCATACCTGCCAATGCTCCCGAGCCCCGCTATCAGTCCCTCTGATTCCCATACACAGAGCAGCCATACCTGCCAATGCTCCCGGGCCCCGCTATCAGTCCCTCTGATTCCCATACACAGAGCAGCCATACCTGCCAATGCTCCCGAGCCCCGCTATCAGTCCCTCTGATTCCCATACACAGAGCAGCCATACCTGCCAATGCTCCCGAGCCCCACTATCAGTCCCTCTGATTCCCATACACAGAGCAGCCATACCTGCCAATGCTCCCGAGCCCCACTATCAGTCCCTCTGATTCCCATACACAGAGCAGCCATACCTGCCAATGCCCCGAGCCCCGCTATCAGTCCCTCTGATTCCCATACACAGAGCAGCCATACATGCCAATGCTCCCGAGCCCCGCTATCAGTCCCTCTGATTCCCATACACAGAGCAGCCATACCTGCCAATGCTCCCGAGCCCCGCTATCAGTCCCTCTGATTCCCATACACAGAGCAGCCATACCTGCCAATGCTCCCGAGCCCCACTATCAGTCCCTCTGATTCCCATACACAGAGCAGCCATACCTGCCAATGCTCCCGAGCCCCGCTATCAGTCCCTCTGATTCCCATACACAGAGCAGCCATACATGCCAATGCTCCCGAGCCCCGCTATCAGTCCCTCTGATTCCCATACACAGAGCAGCCATACCTGCCAATGCTCCCGGGCCCCGCTATCAGTCCCTCTGATTCCCATACACAGAGCAGCCATACCTGCCAATGCTCCCGAGCCCCGCTATCAGTCCCTCTGATTCCCCATACAAATGGCCCTCATCTCTCCGTCCTCCACAGCGGCTTTTTCCTCTGCTCACAAGGACTTTTGAGGCGTCTCATCACCTCGCCTGTAATACCAGGATCATGTCTTGTTGTGTGGATCCAGGGGATTATCTCTTGGAGGAAGGTTAATTGGCCGAAATGTTGGGGTGCCTCTGGTTTTGGGACCCTCTCGCCCTTTAACCTTTGGTAGTTTGATACTTTCCGATACTTTGAACATCTGCCGTGTATTTATAGATTCTAATCTATGCGCTCGTTATTTAACCTATACAGCGTGCAGGCTATATATATATTTCTCGTGCTTTGCCACTTGTTGCAAACTCTAGTTTCTTGTAATGCTGTATATTTATCCATTTTCCTCCGGGTTACTAATTTATGCTGTTGTTGTTTGTTGCGCTGTGTCAGTCATTTTATTCCTTGTATGATAACGATGTTCTGTTTTATTCATTATTTGTTGTTTTTCATGGGGGAGGGAATAGCTTTTTAGGCGGCTCCTTGCTTAGAATTCCTGGATTTTCCTAATATTATGATGGAAAGTCAGGATTTTAATAAAATCTCGGAGGCGAGTATTCACAACATAAATGCAGGTATTGCAAAATAAACCCCGCAGGGATCCCCAAAGGATCCACCCATCAGTATATCCACCAATCCCTAGCCGCCTCCTTGGTATAAGAGTCCTGAGGAGCGGCACAGCTTCCTCTCTCTTTGCGAGGAAACCAACTCGAGCGGACGAAACGGTGCTAGAACAAAGAAACGGGTCAGCATCGACCGGCCAGGAGAATCGGCGAGTCAGAAGCCGTCCTGATGGAAGGACCGTGTGAAACCGAATGAGCCACTGTAGCCATGACGACATGTATTAATGGACCGCCATGGGTAGCAAAGCCAGATCGTCACAATCCCAAAATTTAACCCAATAAATAAACACGAGCGACATGACAGTATCGCAAACAGAACAAAGCGCGCAGTGAAAGTGATTTGGGATGGCGGCGACCCGGCAAAAGACTAAGTCCCGCGGGATTTGGCGGAAGCGTGCAAGTCACGTGGCCCGTAGATGTGAGGTTAAAAAAAATCCGCGAGAACACGGGCCGCAGATCCCGAGTACCATCAGCAAAGAACGCGAAAACCAGCTCTGAGGAACATCGGAATCTGCGCACAACACAGAAATGAAGAATAAAAGCGGCAATAACCAGCTTTGGGTGGATATACTGGTGGCAGGACACTTTGGGTGGATATACTGGTGGCAGGACGCTTTGGGAGGATATACTGGTGGCAGGACACTTTGGGTGGATATACTGGTGGCAGGACGCTTTGGGAGGATATACTGGTGGCAGGACGCTTTGGATGGATATACTGGTGGCAGGACGCTTTGGGTGGATATACTGGTGGCAGGACGCTTTGGATGGATATGCTGGTGGCAGGACGCTTTGGGTAGATATACTGGTGGGAGGACGCTTTGGGTGGATATACTGGTGGGAGGACGCTTTGGGTAGATATACTGGTGGCAGGACGCTTTGGGTGGATATACTGGTGGGAGGACGCTTTGGCTGGATATACTGGTGGCAGGACGCTTTGGGTAGATATACTGGTGGGAGGACGCTTTGGGTGGATATACTGGTGGGAGGACGCTTTGGGTGGATATACTGGTGGGAGGACGCTTTGGGTGGATATACTGGTGGGAGGACGCTTTGGGTGGATATACTGGTGGGAGGACGCTTTGGGTGGATATACTGGTGGGAGGACGCTTTGGGTGGATATACTGGTGGGAGGACGCTTTGGCTGGATATACTGGTGGCAGGACACTTTGGGTGGATATACTGGTGGCAGGACGCTTTGTGTGGATATACTGGTGGCATTAGGCTTTGGGTGGATATACTGGTGGGAGGACGCTTTGGGTGGATATACTGGTGGGAGGACGCTTTGGCTGGATATACTGGTGGCAGGACACTTTGGGTTGATATACTAGTGGCAGGACGCTTTGGGTGGATATACTGGTGGCAGGACGCTTTGGGTGGATATACTGGTGGCAGGACGCTTTTGATGGATATACTGGTGGCAGGACGCTTTGGGTGGATATACTGGTGGCAGGACGCTTTTGATGGATATACTGGTGGCAGGACGCTTTGGGTGGATATACTGGTGGCAGGACGCTTTGGGTGGATATACTGGTGGGAGGACGCTTTGGCTGGATATACTGGTGGCAGGACGCTTTGGGTGGATATACTGGTGGCAGGACGCTTTGGGTGGATATACTGGTGGCAGGAGGCTTTGGGTGGATATACTGGTGGCAGGACGCTTTGGGTGGATATACTGGTGGCAGGACGCTTTGGGTGGATATACTGGTGGCAGGACGCTTTGGGTGGATATACTGGTGGCAGGACGCTTTGGGTTGATATACTGGTGGCAGGACGCTTTGGGTGGATATACTGTGGCAGGACGCTTTGGGTGGATATACTGGTGGCAGGAGGCTTTGGGTGGATATACTGGTGGCAGGACGCTTTGGGTGGATATACTGGTGGCAGGACGCTTTGGGTGGATATACTGGTGGCAGGACGCTTTGGGTGGATATACTGGTGGCAGGACGCTTTGGGTGGATATACTGGTGGCAGGACGCTTTGGTGGATATACTGGTGGCAGGACGCTTTGGGTGGATATGCTGGTGGCAGGATGCTTTGGCTGGATATACTGGTGGCAGGACGCTTTGGGTGGATATGCTGGTGGCAGGACGCTTTGGGTGGATATGCTGGTGGCAGGAAGCTTTGGGTGGATATGCTGGTGGCAGGACGCTTTGGGTGGATATACTGGTGGCAGGACGCTTTGGGTGGATATACTGGTGGCAGGACGCTTTGGGTGGATATACTGGTGGCAGGACGCTTTGGGTGGATATACTGGTGGGAGGACGCTTTGGCTGGATATACTGGTGGAGGACGCTTTGGCTGGATATACTGGTGGGAGGACGCTTTGGGTGGATATACTGGTGGGAGGACGCTTTGGGTGGATATACTGGTGGGAGGACGCTTTGGGTGGATATACTGGTTGGAGGACGCTTTGGCTGGATATACTGGTGGGAGGACGCTTTGGCTGGATATGCTGGTGGCAGGACGCTTTGGGTGGATATGCTGGTGGCAGGACGCTTTGGGTGGATATACTGGTGGCAGGACGCTTTGGGTGGATATACTGGTGGCAGGACGCTTTGGGTGGATATACTGGTGGATGCTATTGGGTGGATATACTGGTGGACGCTTTGGGTGGATATACTGGTGGCAGGACGCTTTGGGTGGATATACTGGTGGACGCTTTGGGTGGATATACTGGTGGCAGGACGCTTTGGGTGGATATACTGGTGGATGCTTTTGGGTGGATATACTGGTGGATGCTTTTGGGTGGATATACTGGTGGCAGGACGCTTTGGGTGGATATACTGGTGGACGCTTTGGGTGGATATACTGGTGGCAGGACGCTTTGGGTGGATATACTGGTGGCAGGACGCTTTGGGTGGATATACTGGTGGCAGGACGCTTTGGGTGGATATACTGGTGGCAGGACGCTTTGGGTGGATATACTGGTGGCAGGACGCTTTGGGTGGATATACTGGTGGCAGGACGCTTTTGGGTGGATATACTGGTGGCAGGACGCTTTGGCTGGATATACTGGTGGCAGGACGCTTTGGCTGGATATACTGGTGGCAGGACGCTTTGGCTGGATATACTGGTGGCAGGACGCTTTGGGTGGATATACTGGTGGCAGGACGCTTTGGGTGGATATACTGGTGGCAGGACGCTTTGGGTGGATATACTGGTGGCAGGAGGCTTTGGGTGGATATACTGGTGGCAGGACGCTTTGGGTGGATATACTGGTGGCAGGACGCTTTGGGTGGATATACTGGTGGCAGGACGCTTTGGGTGGATATACTGGTGGCAGGACGCTTTGGGTGGATATACTGGTGGCAGGACGCTTTGGGTGGATATACTGGTGGCAGGACGCTTTGGCTGGATATACTGGTGGCAGGACGCTTTGGCTGGATATACTGGTGGCAGGACGCTTTGGGTGGATATACTGGTGGCAGGACGCTTTGGCTGGATATACTGGTGGCAGGACGCTTTGGGGACCCGTGCGGGTTTTTGTTTATGCTTTGCTGCTGTGAAGGGCAATAAAGTCTAAAGGAAATCCTCGCCTCCGAGTCTCGTTTTGAAATCCAGTCTTCCGGATGCCCCATGTTATTCTAATGTGTGGATCTATTGTGACCTGCAGGCGTAGCACCATGTCGCCCCCTGTCTGTAGCGCTGCGTGTGGCTTCTCATCATAAGACTTGTGTAATCTCACGATGCTTCGCCATTAACCCCCTGATAGCCGCATTGCGGTGAACTGTAAAGTCCAGGGTTTTCTTTTTCCATCGCCGTCTGCCCCTGCATGAAATAGAGGGGGGGGGGCTTCTGTTACCGTTTTCTCGGGGCCCATTTGTCATGCTGATCTGGCCCCCAGGCTGCTGATTGGCTGAGGGGATGGGCCCCAGATCTCCCTCCAGGCTACGTTCAGGCTCCAGGTGAATTCTGGGAATGGAAGCCAAAATCGTCTTGTCAGAGCAGGGGGAGCTGGCGTCGCCTCTGAACACCTGCCCGTCACCATCCCCGCGGCGTGCAGAGTATCAGGAGTTCATGGTGAATACGGGGTATCCAGCCCCTGGGGGCCCGCGGGTCATCATGTCCGCACTCCTGCCTGAGACGGGGGGATCATGGAGCACATGTCCACCCCCCCTCCCGCCCCCTGTATGGTTTATAACTACATTTCCCTGATTGCACATGGGGTATGACATCATACGTGGACTAAACGCCGCATACGTGAGCCGCCCGGTGTGTTCCCACGGTGCCCACCGGCCAGGACGCTCATGGGGGGGGTCGCCTCAATGCACGGCCTGCGCATGCTTTGGGTTACGGTGTTTGGGCATGTTGTTGTTTTGTGTCTCGGTGCGCAGGGTTAGCCGGCGGCAGAGCCCCGTGCCGGGTACAGCAGATCCCTGGAAGTGATCCGGCGCGGTGACTCATTCCTCACTGTGGCCGCAGATATTCTTAGAAGATTTGAGTCACTGTGGGAAGCCGCGCTCCCCGGGGGATCAGGCCGCGGCCCCGCGCTAATCATAGATCTGCAGTGACCACCGCCTTTTAACCCCCTGCACCATCTCTGCAGCGTCCCCGGCCTCTGACGCAGTGCATAAAGGGTTAACCTGTGACAGCGCCCACTGCTGGCAGAAGGGGCATCCCTGAATTACTTTATATTGGGAGACAAGGGGTTAATGGCACAACACTTTCCATTGTAACCCTTCCTACACCTGCGTTATGAGTCATTAACCCCCCCCCCCCCCCATTCTGCGCAAGAAAATCCCTGAAATAATAAACACGAGACGCACGTTATACCAGCATGGATTTATTACTACCCCGAAGAGCTGACAGTCTGGTGGACACATAAACCTCACACCTTTCTCTCTCCTGCTTTACAGCAAAGGCAGACGACCCACCCTGATCCTGCGGACCCAGCTCTCCGTACGGGTACACACCATCCTAGGTAAGGTAGAGGGATGGGACACTTAGGAATACCCTGAACACATCCACATTGTCCTTTTTAATGGCTCTCAAATGCTAGGTTTGGTGGGTGAGACACGAAGCAGAGTTTACAATCTAGAGGAGCAGAGGGCCCGGCTTACAATCTAGAGGAGCAGAGGGTCCGGCTCACAGGAGCTTACAATCTAGAGGAGCAGAGGGTCCGGCTCACAGGAGCTTACAATCTAGAGGAGCAGAGGGTCCGGCTCACAGGAGCTTACAATCTAGAGGAGCAGAGGGTCCGGCTCACAGGAGTTTACAATCTAGAGGAGCAGAGGGTCCGGCTCACAGGAGCTTACAATCTAGAGGAGCAGAGGGCCCGGCTCACAGGAGCTTACAATCTAGAGGAGCAGAGGGTCCGGCTCACAGGAGCTTACAATCTAGAGGAGCAGAGGGTCCGGCTCACAGGAGTTTACAATCTAGAGGAGCAGAGGGTCCGGCTCACAGGAGTTTACAATCTAGAGGAGCAGAGGGTCCGGCTCACAGGAGCTTACAATCTAGAGGAGCAGAGGGCCGGCTCACAGGAGCTTACAATCTAGAGGAGCAGAGGGCGCGGCTCACAGGAGTTTACAATCTAGAGGAGCAGAGGGCCCGGCTCACAGGAGCTTACAATCTAGAGGAGCAGAGGGTCCGGCTCACAGGAGCTTACAATCTAGAGGAGCAGAGGGGCGGCTCACAGGAGCTTACAATCTAGAGGAGCAGAGGGTCCGGCTCACAGGAGCTTACAATCTAGAGGAGCAGAGGGTCCGGCTCACAGGAGCTTACAATCTAGAGGAGCAGAGGGCGCGGCTCACAGGAGCTTACAATCTAGAGGAGCAGAGGGTCCGGCTCACAGGAGCTTACAATCTAGAGGAGCAGAGGGTCCGGCTCACAGGAGCTTACAATCTAGAGGAGCAGAGGGCGCGGCTCACATGAGCTTACAATCTAGAGGAGCAGAGGGTCCGGCTCCCAGGAGCTTACAATCTAGAGGAGCAGAGGGTCTGGCTCACAGGAGCTTACAATCTAGAGGAGCAGAGGGTCCGGCTCACAGGAGCTTACAATCTAGAGGAGCAGAGGGGCGGCTCACAGGAGTTTACAATCTAGAGGAGCAGAGGTCCGGCTCACAGGAGCTTACAATCTAGAGGAGCAGAGGGCGCGGCTCACAGGAGGTTACAATCTAGAGGAGCAGAGGGTCCGGCTCACAGGAGCTTACAATCTAGAGGAGCAGAGGGCCCGGCTCACAGGAGCTTACAATCTAGAGGAGCAGAGGGTCCAGCTCACAGGAGCTTACAATCTAGAGGAGCAGAGGGTCCGGCTCACAGGAGCTTACAATCTAGAAGAGCAGAGGGCCCGGCTCACAGGAGCTTACAATCTAGAGGAGCAGAGGGTCCGGCTCACAGGAGTTTACAATCTCTAGAGGAGCAGAGGGTCCGGTTTACAATCTAGAGGAGCAGAGGCCCGGCTCACAGGAGTTTACAATCTAGAGGAGCAGAGGGTCCGGCTCACAGGAGCTTACAATCTAGAGGAGCAGAGGGTCCGGCTCACAGGAGCTTACAATCTAGAGGAGCAGAGGTCCGGCTCACTGGAGCTTACAATCTAGAGGAGCAGAGGGTCGGCTCACAGGAGCTTACAATCTAGAGGAGCAGAGGGTCCGGTCACAGGAGCTTACAATCTAGAGGAGCAGAGGGTCCGGCTCACAGGAGCTTACAATCTAGAGGAGCAGAGGGCGGCTCACAGGAGCTTACAATCTAGAGGAGCAGAGGGTCCGGCTCACAGGAGCTTACAATCTAGAGGAGCAGGGGTCGGTTACAATCTAGAGGAGCAGAGGGTCCGGCTCACAGGAGTTACAATCTAGAGGAGCAGAGGTCCGGCTCACTGGAGCTTACAATCTAGAGGAGCAGAGGGTCCGGCTCACAGGAGCTTACAATCTAGAGGAGCAGAGGGTCCGGCTCACAGGGCTTACAATCTAGAGGAGCAGAGGGTCCGGCTTACAATCTAGAGGAGCAGAGGGTCCGGCTCACTGGAGCTTACAATCTAGAGGAGCAGAGGGCCCGGCTCACAGGAGTTTACAATCTAGAGGAGCAGAGGGCCCGGCTCACAGGAGCTTACAATCTAGAGGAGCAGAGGGTCCTCATCACAGGAGTTTACAATCTAGAGGAGCAGAGGGTCCGGCTCACAGGAGCTTACAATCTAGAGGAGCAGGGGTCGGTTTACAATCTAGAGGAGCAGAGGGCCCGGCTCACAGGAGTTTACAATCTAGAGGAGCAGAGGGTCCGGCTCACAGGAGCTTACAATCTAGAGGAGCAGAGGGCCGGCTCACAGGAGTTTACAATCTAGAGGAGCAGAGGGCCCGGCTCACAGGAGCTTACAATCTAGAGGAGCAGAGGGTCCGGCTCACAGGAGCTTACAATCTAGAGGAGCAGAGGGTCCGGCTCACAGGAGCTTACAATCTAGAGGAGCAGAGGGTCCGGCTCACAGGAGCTTACAATCTAGAGGAGCAGAGGGTCCGGCTCACAGGAGTTTACAATCTAGAGGAGCAGAGGGTCCGGCTCACAGGAGCTTACAATCTAGAGGAGCAGAGGGTCCGGCTCACAGGAGCTTACAATCTAGAGGAGCAGAGGGTCCGGCTTACAATCTAGAGGAGCAGAGGGCCGGCTCACAGGAGTTTACAATCTAGAGGAGCAGAGGTCCGGCTCACAGGAGCTTACAATCTAGAGGAGCAGAGGGTCCGGCTCACAGGAGCTTACAATCTAGAGGAGCAGAGGGCCCGGCTCACAGGAGTTTACAATCTAGAGGAGCAGAGGGTCGGCTCACAGGAGCTTACAATCTAGAGGAGCAGAGGGCGCGGCTCACAGGAGCTTACAATCTAGAGGAGCAGAGGGTCCGGCTCACAGGAGCTTACAATCTAGAGGAGCAGAGGGCGCGGCTCACAGGAGCTTACAATCTAGAGGAGCAGAGGGTCCGGCTCCCAGGAGCTTACAATCTAGAGAGCAGAGGTCGGCTCACAGGAGCTTACAATCTAGAGGAGCAGAGGGCGGCTCACAGGAGCTTACAATCTAGAGGAGCAGAGGGTCCGGCTCACAGGAGCTTACAATCTAGAGGAGCAGAGGCCCGGCTCACAGGAGTTTACAATCTAGAGGAGCAGAGGGTCGGCTCACAGGAGCTTACAATCTAGAGGAGCAGAGGGCGCGGCTCACAGGAGCTTACAATCTAGAGGAGCAGAGGGTCCGGCTCCCAGGAGCTTACAATCTAGAGGAGCAGAGGGTCCGGCTCCAGGAGCTTACAATCTAGAGGAGCAGAGGGTCCGGCTCACAGGAGCTTACAATCTAGAGGAGCAAGGGCGCGGCTCACAGGAGTTTACAATCTAGAGGAGCAGAGGTCCGGCTCACTGGAGCTTACAATCTAGAGGAGCAGAGGGTCCGGCTCACAGGAGCTTACAATCTAGAGGAGCAGAGGGCCCGGCTCACAGGAGCTTACAATCTAGAGGAGCAGAGGGCCCGGCTCACAGGAGCTACAATCTAGAGGAGCAGAGGGTCCGCTCACAGGAGTTACAATCTAGAGGAGCAGAGGGTCCGGCTCACAGGAGCTTACAATCTAGAGAGCAGAGGGTCGCCGGTTTACAATCTAGAGGAGCAGAGGGCCCGGCTCACAGGAGTTTACAATCTAGAGGAGCAGAGGGTCCGGTTTACAATCTAGAGGAGCAGAGGGCCCGGCTCACAGGAGTTTACAATCTAGAGGAGCAGAGGGTCCGGCTCACAGGAGCTTACAATCTAGAGGAGCAGAGGGTCCGGCTCACAGGAGCTTACAATCTAGAGGAGCAGAGGGTCCGGCTCACAGGAGCTTACAATCTAGAGGAGCAGAGGGTCCGGCTCACAGGAGCTTACAATCTAGAGGAGCAGAGGGTCCGGCTCACAGGAGCTTACAATCTAGAGGAGCAGAGGGTCCGGTTTACAATCTAGAGGAGCAGAGGGCCCGGCTCACAGGAGCTTACAATCTAGGGAGCAGAGGGTCCGGCTCACTGGAGCTTACAATCTAGAGGAGCAGAGGCGGGAGGGTCCGCTCACAGGAGCTTACAATCTAGAGGAGCAGAGGTCCGGCTCACAGGAGCTTACAATCTAGAGGAGCAGAGGGTCCGGCTCACAGGAGCTTACAATCTAGAGGAGCAGAGGGTCCGGCTCACAGGAGCTTACAATCTAGAGGAGCAGAGGGTCCGGTTTACAATCTAGAGGAGCAGAGGGCCCGGCTCACAGGAGTTTACAATCTAGAGGAGCAGAGGGTCCGGCTCACAGGAGCTTACAATCTAGAGGAGCAGAGGGTCCGGCTCACAGGAGTTTACAATCTAGAGGAGCAGAGGGTCCGGCTCACTGGAGCTTACAATCTAGAGGAGCAGAGGCCCGGCTCACAGGAGCTTACAATCTAGAGGAGCAAGAGGTCCGGCTCACAGGAGCTTACAATCTAGAGGAGCAGAGGGTCCGGCTCACAGGAGCTTACAATCTAGAGGAGCAGAGGGTCCGGTTTACAATCTAGAGGAGCAGAGGGCCCGGCTCACAGGAGCTTACAATCTAGAGGAGCAGAGGGTCCGGCTCACTGGAGCTTACAATCTAGAGGAGCAGAGGGTCCGGCTCACAGGAGCTTACAATCTAGAGGAGCAGAGGGTCCGGCTCACAGGAGCTTACAATCTAGAGGAGCAGAGGTCCGGCTCACAGGAGCTTACAATCTAGAGGAGCAGAGGGTCCGGCTCACAGGAGCTTACAATCTAGAGGAGCAGAGGGTCCGGTTTACAATCTAGAGGAGCAGAGGGCCCGGCTCACAGGAGTTTACAATCTAGAGGAGCAGAGGGTCCGGCTCACAGGAGCTTACAATCTAGAGGAGCAGAGGGTCGGCTCACAGGAGTTTACAATCTAGAGGAGCAGAGGGTCCGGCTCACAGGAGCTTACAATCTAGAGGAGCAGAGGGTCCGGCTCACAGGAGCTTACAATCTAGAGGAGCAGAGGGCCCGGCTCACAGGAGCTTACAATCTAGAGGAGCAGAGGTCCGGCTCACTGGAGCTTACAATCTAGAGGAGCAGAGGGCCGGCTCACTGGAGCTTACAATCTAGAGGAGCAGAGGGTCCGGCTCACAGGAGCTTACAATCTAGAGGAGCAGAGGGCCCGGCTCACAGGAGCTTACAATCTAGAGGAGCAGAGGGTCCGGCTCACTGGAGCTTACAATCTAGAGGAGCAGAGGTCCGGCTCACTGGAGCTTACAATCTAGAGGAGCAGAGGCCCGGCTCACAGGAGCTTACAATCTAGAGGGCAGAGGGTCCGGCTCACAGGAGCTTACAATCTAGAGGAGCAGAGGGTCCGGCTTACAATCTAGAGGAGCAGAGGGTCCGGCTCACTGGAGCTTACAATCTAGAGGAGCAGAGGGCCCGGCTCACAGGAGTTTACAATCTAGAGGAGCAGAGGGCCCGGCTCACAGGAGCTTACAATCTAGAGGAGCAGAGGGTCCGGCTCACAGAGCTTACAATCTAGAGGAGCAGAGGGTCCGGCTCACAGGAGCTTACAATCTAGAGGAGCAGAGGCCCGGCTCACAGGAGTTTACAATCTAGAGGAGCAGAGGGTCCGGCTCACAGGAGTTTACAATCTAGAGGAGCAGAGGGCCCGGCTCACAGGAGTTTACAATCTAGAGGAGCAGAGGGTCCGGCTCACAGGAGCTTACAATCTAGAGGAGCAGAGGGTCCGGCTCACAGGAGCTTACAATCTAGAGGAGCAGAGGGCCCGGCTCACAGGAGCTTACAATCTAGAGGAGCAGAGGGCCCGGCTCACAGGAGTTTACAATCTAGAGGAGCAGAGGGTCCGGCTCACAGGAGCTTACAATCTAGAGGAGCAGAGGGCCCGGCTCACAGGAGCTTACAATCTAGAGGAGCAGAGGGTCCGGCTCACAGGAGCTTACAATCTAGAGGAGCAGAGGGTCCGGCTCACAGGAGTTTACAATCTTAGAGGAGCAGAGGGTCCGGCTCACAGGAGTTTACAATCTAGAGGAGCAGAGGGTCCGGCTCACAGGAGGTTACAATCTAGAGGAGCAGAGGGTCCGGCTCACAGGAGTTTACAATCTAGAGGAGCAGAGGGTCCGGCTCACAGGAGTTTACAATCTAGAGGAGCAGAGGGCCCGGCTCACAGGAGCTTACAATCTAGAGGAGCAGAGGGTCCGGCTCACAGGAGTTTACAATCTAGAGGAGCAGAGGGTCCGGCTCACAGGAGCTTACAATCTAAAAATCTTTGACTTTCATGAATGATTCTACTTTTACATCCTGGATTATATATCCCAGAAACCCTTGCTGCGGAGTCTTCCGTTTAAATGTATAATGTGATTTATTTTATGTTTAAGTTGGGGGTCAGTCTGGGGAGCCCCCTTCATGTCCATGTTATCGCAGAGGGATCCAGCCGCTTTAAACATGTTTTCTCTATTTTGCAGAAAAGTTATATAACTCCAACGGGCCGGAGCTGCGCCGCTCACTCTTCTCTCTGAAGCAGCTTTTTCAGGTAAGAGGTGCTATTTATCGCGCAGGTCTGTATGAAGCCTCACATCCAGCAGTGCGAGGGTTATGTAGGGGTAACCACGTACAAAAGCCGGAGCAGCGCCGCGCGAGTCTTAACACTTTACTAACTCTCTTTCCAGGAGGACAAAGATCTGGTCCCTGAATTCGTCAACTCGGAGGGTTTAACATGTCTGATCAAAGTGGGGGCTGAAGCCGATCAGAACTATCAGAACTACATCTTAAGAGGTTTGTGAAACTCGTCATGTCTATGCTAGCTCCACAGCAATAAAACTCACAGTAATGTGCGGTGTGTATGAGCGTATCACAGAGCTCCACAGCAATAAAACGCACAGTAATGTGCAGTGTGTATGAGCGTATCACAGAGCTCCACAGCAATAAAACTCACAGTAATGTGCAGTGTGTATGAGCGTATCACAGAGCTCCACAGCAATAAAACGCACAGTAATGTGCGCTGTGTATGAGCGTATCACAGAGCTCCACAGCAATAAAACGCACACTAATGTGCAGTGTGTATGAGCGTATCACAGAGCTCCACAGCAATAAAACGCACAGTAATGTGCAGTGTGTATGAGCGTATCACAGAGCTCCACAGCAATAAAACGCACAGTAATGTGCGCTGTGTATGAGCGTATCACAGCTACACAGCAATAAAACGCACAGTAACGTGCAGTGTGTATGAGCGTAAGTTTTATTGCTGTGGAGCTCTGTGATACGCTCATTCACACCGCACGTTACTGGGAGTTTTATTGCAGTGGAGCTCTGTGATACACTCATACACACCGCACATTACTGTATCACAGCTCTACAGCAATAAAACGCACAGTAATGTGGGGAGGGTTAGGCTTGGGAATCTCAGCAGTCCTCATTCAGTGTGTACATGTGAGTTTGAGCTCTGCTGTACGTGTGTATTGCTGTGGGTCGCATAGTAATGGTCTCCGCTTCCCTCTCGCAGCGCTCAGTCAGATCATGCTGTTTGTGGATGGAATGAACGGAGTCATCAATCACAACGAAACCGTCCAGTGGCTGTACACGCTGTGCGGCAGCCCGGTGAGTCCTGCCAATCTGTACACACACACACCTTTTCACTTGTAATGATTGGCTCTGTGCCCATTAATACAAAGCCTCTGTACCTACCTGTGCCTCGACTCCATGGCTGGTCCCATCTCTGTGTCTCCCTGAACACATGTGGGGAGCGTACCTGGATGTGGGGAGCGTACCTGGATGTGGGGAGCGTACCTGGTATCATTTCTCGGGGGGGGGCACAAATGATCAGTTATTGGGGGATTAGAATGAACTTTGTCATCCAGACATGCAGGTGGATGTGGCTGCCACGTCCTTCCCACCAGTGTCACATGTTGATGTTTCTGCCCTTTTACCAGCTTGCACCCAGCGTCCCAGTCACTCGAGGCGTTACTGACCCGTACCCCATGCAGTGTCCGTGCTGGCTCTCCAGCTCCTATAGGGAATACATGTTCCCGGCGGTCTCCCCGTCCCACCCCTCTCACTGCCTTCTGTGTCCTAGTATCGTCTGGTGGTGAAAACCGCGCTGAAGCTCCTGATTGTCTTCGTGGAATACGCCGACTCCAACGCCCGTCTGCTCATCAAGGCGGTGAACACCGTAGATCATAATCGTGGTAAGTCCTGTTAATACATCCATGCTGATTTCACGGCCGCAGCAGGCGCGCGTCAGACAAGGCCACAGCCCCCACCACGGCGATCCGGTGATTACTGCGTGCCTGCTATGGACTCAGTGTTGCTGGGCATGGGACCTGCCACCATGACCTGCACTCCCTTGCCGGGTTGTGCCCCTGTCCCTGTGTTCTGGTCGGTGTATGTGGTGCTGGATTGTAATGTTGGGCCTGGCAGAACGCGTGGCATGGTGACAGAGCGTGTCTCCGCTGGATCTGCCCAGACATGGAATTTAAAAGGCACACAAATCTTTTACAAGAGGAACGCTGCCAGCGAGAGGGGTGCGTGCACAGCTTGTCATGGAGGGATCGGTATCAGCGTGTCTCCTCTCCCACCAGGTACCAAAAGCTGGTCAAACCTCATTGACATCTTGGAGGAGAAGAACGGCGCAGACTCTGAGCTCCTGACCTTCTCCATGACGCTCATCAACAAGGTGAGAGGGTCTGACCGGGATTTGGGGGGCTCGGTGCTGAATCGGTCACACGTTCACTTTGACTTTTATCGATGACCTCTGTGATGGTGATTGGCTGATATGGATTGGGGGGGGGGGCGTCAGGTGTGGTCGATGGGTGGACACGGGTTTCTGTGTGTGGCTGTGCATCCGGTTACTGATCCCCGGCTGAGCTGGCAGGATTGTACAATAGGATAGGGAGGTGTATGTAGCTGGGTGCACGCTGTGTTAGTGGTATGACGGGGTTAAACACGGTTATGGGGGGGCGTGCTCATGTCGTCAGATACCCTCATGCTTAATTCCATGCGCTTCATCGCAGCAGGGGGAGGCTGGTGTACGGGACTACATTTCCCAGAACTCTCTAGTGGCAAATTGCCCTCCTCCTTTCCCAGAATTCCTGGTCAGAAAGATTTCTGGGGTTGGTATTCTTGCAGCAGGATGAGAAAGGGTGGTGGAGCTGCTGGTGCACCGGGGATAATGCTGGACATGGATAAGCCAAAGAGCTTGCACTCTCCTCCCTGTTGTGCCTGTGCCTGGCTGCCTCTGCTAACATAGCGTCTGCTCGTTTCCCCAGACCCTGGCGGCGCTTCCCGACCAGGACTCGTTCTACGACGTCACAGATTGTCTGGAGGAACAAGGGATGGAGAACATCATCCAGCGAATCCTGACCAACAAGGCGACAGACCCAGACCTGAAGCAGCGGCTTGTCGTGTATGAGGTGAGCGGGGGGCACAGGATTTATCCCCCCAGTAATGTCTGTCCAGCTAGAAAGGAGCAGGTCGTCACTGGGCCAGTGACAGCCTCCGTTTTATACATTGATGTATGTCGGAGGGTCAGGGTGACACGTGCCTGGTCAGTGACAGGTTTTCACTGTATGTCAGGGTGACACGCGTCTGGTCAGTGACAGGTTTTCACTGTATGTCGGGGTGACACGCGTCTGGTCAGTGACAGGTTTTCGCTGTATGTCAGGATGACACACGCCTGGTCAGTGACAGGTTTTCGCTGTATGTCAGGGTGACACGTGCCTGGTCAGTGACAGGTTTTCGCTGTATGTCAGGGTGACACGTGCCTGGTCAGTGACAGGTTTTCGCTGTATGTCAGGGTGACACGTGCCTGGTCAGTGACAGGTTTTCGCTGTATGTCAGGGTGACACGTGCCTGGTCAGTGACAGGTTTTCGCTGTATGTCAGGGTGACACGTGCCTGGTCAGTGACAGGTTTTCGCTGTATGTCAGGGTGACACGTGCCTGGTCAGTGACAGGTTTTCGCTGTATGTCATGGTGACACGCGCCTGGTCAGTGACAGGTTTTCGCTGTATGTCAGGGTGACACGTGCCTGGTCAGTGACAGGTTTTCGCTGTATGTCATGGTGACACGCGCCTGGTCAGTGACAGGTTTTCGCTGTATGTCAGGGTGACACGCGCCTGGTCAGTGACAGGTTTTCGCTGTATGTCAGGGTGACACGCGCCTGGTCAGTGACAGGTTTTCGCTGTATGTCATGGTGACACGCGCCTGGTCAGTGACAGGTTTTCGCTGTATGTCAGGGTGACACGCGCCTGGTCAGTGACAGGGTTTCGCTGTATGTCAGGGTGACACGCGCCTGGTCAGTGACAGGGTTTCGTTGTATGTCAGGGTGACACGCGCCTGGTCAGTGACAGGGTTTCGCTGTATGTCAGGGTGACACGTGCCTGGTCAGTGACAGGGTTTCGTTGTATGTCAGGGTGACACGCGCCTGGTCAGTGACAGGTTTTCGCTGTATGTCATGGTGACACGTGCCTGGTCAGTGACAGGTTTTCGCTGTATGTCAGGGTGACACGTGCCTGGTCAGTTCTAATACAGAGATGTGCCGCCATCGAGCACTGTATTGAAATGCGTCTGGTTGTTACTGGTAGAGGTTCTGCAGCCCAGCATTGGGTTTGTGTTCTGGGCCCATGGATGTTCTGCAGCAGCATTAGAGGGGTGTCGGGCCCCGGGCCCTCTCTGTAACCGGAGATGAGGCCACCAGGCGGTACCCCCTGGCACTGCTCGGAGTCTGCGTAGAAGGGGAACGGAGAATCCCAAAGCTTGCAGGAGATAAGTGGCCGCGTCCCCCCGTCACAGGGTCACCCTGCCACAACCTCTACACGTGCCGTGTTTGTCGACGGGCCGAGAATGTCTGGCGAGAAAAAGCAGCGCATTTATACACGCTCCGCGCGCTGCCGTACATACCCACGAGCCCTGGTCACTGCCGCCGGCACGCGGGGGGGGGGGGGCTTTATAATCGTCCCCCAGTCTTTCCCTTGCTCACCTGTCACTCAGACATTCACGTGTAATTCTGCCGGCCTGGCGTACCCTGCAGGTTTCTGGTTTCCCATGATTCCACGGGCTGCCTGTTTGCTGACTGAGAATCCTGGGAAAATAGCTGACACCGTGAAAGTAAGGGGAGAGTGTCTTGTTACCCGTGCCGTAACCAGGGTTAATGGGATTACATGTGTCCTCTGCCCTCGCCGTCTCGCTGGCGTTTAATTAGTCATGAGACAAGCCGTGTCTCGCCTCTCTGGTTACCACAGCTGGCACGGCGGCCCTCGCACGGCGATGCGGCTTGCAGAGTGTCAAATATCTGGCAATATGGGTCTAGATCTACGTCTAGCTCAACGGAGCGACCTGCCTCGTGGGTGGGGGGTGCTGTCGGTGGTTTACACTGCCCTTCCTGCCATCATCTCCTGCTCTGCTCATTTCCCTATGTTGCACTCGATCGCCTCTGCTGGGAGGCCGTGCCACCATGTGTTGCACTCGATCGCCTCTGCTGGGAGGCCGTGCCACCATGTGTTGCACTCGATCGCCTCTGCTGGGAGGCCGTGCCACCATGTGTTGCACTCGATCGCCTCTGCTGGGAGGCCGTGCCACCATGTGTTGCACTCGATCGCCTCTGCTGGAGAGGCCGTGCCACCATGTGTTGCACTCGATCGCCTCTGCTGGGAGGCCGTGCCACCATGTGTTGCACTCGATCGCCTCTGCTGGGAGGCCGTGCCACCATGTGTTGCACTCGATCGCCTCTGCTGGGAGGCCGTGCCACCATGTGTTGCACTCGATCGCCTCTGCTGGGAGGCCGGTGCCACCATGTGCTGCACTCGATCGCCTCTGCTGGGAGGCCGTGCCACCTTGTGTTGCACTCGATCGCCTCTGCTGGGAGGCCGTGCCACCATGTGTTGCACTCGATCGCCTCTGCTGGGAGGCCGTGCCACCATGTGTTGCACTCGATCGCCTCTGCTGGGAGGCTGTGCCACCATGTGCTGCACTCGATCGCCTCTGCTGGGAGGTGTGTGTGTGTTGGGGCAGGGTCTGCCTGGTTTAACACTCCGTGGTTGACGCCGCGTCCCCCTTTATCTCCACAGAGTGCGTTAAGGCAAGAGGACGAGGACAGCGAGGAGTCCTCAGGCGGCTCTCGGAAAGATCGCAGGAAGAACTCTCTGGGTGTCGAGGAGGTTCGCAAATCAAGGCGATCACTCGGAAACAGCGCAGAGGCTTGGGTGAAATCCAGCTCCCCCACGTCACCGGCAAAGCCCCTCACCACAAACTGCAGCCTGTTGCCCCCCGTCATCAAAACCTCTGTCCTGCCTGCAGTGTGCATTGTGCCACCCTCGCCACCGAAACAGCCCCTTAAAGAGGACTCGCCGCCTCCTGCGCGCTCAGAGCCGGTCCACGTGAACACCGAGGCGCAGGATGAACGCGCGCCAAAGCCGTGAGTAACATGGGGGACGCCTGGGTAATAGCGGCTTGTGGAGGAGACGGGGCTCGTGGCCCTGCGTGCAACGTCCCATGATGCCGCTCACTCCCGCCAGCTGCCTGGGAGTTTCTTCCAGTAATGTTCCTGAAGAGAGAGAGGAATCATGGGAAATGCGTGTGGATTTGCATGGGGCACCCTGGCTCTGTCGCATCCCATCCTAAACTCACGGGGGGGGGGATAAATTCATGGAAAGTCCAGTCTGACGCACGCGTCGGGTGTTTTAGAGCGCGGCTGATCCCGGTGACTTGATCGCCCGATTCTCTCCTTCACAGGTCTGTATCGGAAAACGGCAGCGATCACGACTGCACGTCCAGCTCCCCACTGCCCGAATCCGACCCTGACCCGCTGGCCCTGCTCGGGGACCGCAGCGTATTCAAGTACGTATGTATGTGTGCGTGCGCGGCGTTACCACGCGCCAAACCTTTCCTATCATAGAACGTTTCACAGGAAACAGAACGGCAACGCCAAATAATGAAACACTGGGGCACCATTCATGCAGGAGGGGGGGTCTCACTGCTTCTGTTAAGAGGAGGGGGGGGAATGTCGCAGATGGCGGGGCCAAAGCCTGGCTATTCCCAGACTGTATAGAGTATGTCATGACCTGACGGGACTCGGGACACCATGAATATATGGAAGAGCCCCAAAACCTCCCCCCCCACACTCTGAATATATGGAGGAGCCCCTAAAAAGACACCCACACACCCTGAATATATGGAGGAGCCCCTAAAAAGATACCCACACACCCTGAATATATGGAGGAGCCCCTAAAAAGACACCCACACACCCTGAATATATGGAGGAGCCCCTAAAAAGATACCCGCACACCCTGAATATATGGAGGAACCCCTAAAAACACACCCGCACACCCTGAATATATGGAGGAACCCCTAAAAAGACACCCACACACCCTGAATATATGGAGGAGCCCCTAAAAAGACACCCACACACCCTGAATATATGGAGGAGCCCTAAAAAGACACCCACACACCCTGAATATATGGAGGAGCCCCTAAAAAGACACCCTCACCTGAATATATGGAGGAGCCCCTAAAAACACACCCGCACACCCTGAATATATGGAGGAGCCCCTAAAAACACACCCGCACACCCTGAATATATGGAGGAGCCCCTAAAAAGATACCCGCACACCCTGAATATATGGAGGAACCCCTAAAAACACACCCACACACCCTGAATATATGGGAGGAGCCCCTAAAAGCACACCCTGAATATATGGCGGAGCCCCTAAAAACACACCCTGAATATATGGAGGAACCCCTAAAAACACACCCACACACCCTGAATATATGGAGGAACCCCTAAAAATACACCCACACACCCAGAATATATGGAGGAGCCCCTAAAAAGATACCCGCACACCCTGAATATATGGAGGAACCCCTAAAAAATACACCCACACACCCTGAATATATGGAGGAGCCCCTAAAAACACACCCGCACACCCTGAATATATAGAGGAGCCCCTAAAAAGACACCCGCACACCCTGAATATATGGAGGAGCCCCTAAAATCACACCCGCACACCTTGAATATATGGAGGAGCCTCTGAAATGTTACATTATGAAAGTGCGCATGTGTGGGTTCTTGGCACACCGTGTCCGTCCTAACCAGGGTTGCTTGTCTGGTTGTAATTGTGAAATTTTTCTAAGGACTCGGAGGCGAGTATTTGGCTTCTCTTTCTTTTTCTCCTCAGAAGCTAGAATATTTAAAATGTAATAAAAATGCAAAAACTTCCCCCACAACAGGGGTTAACACCCCCCCCCCAAACTAACCCGCCCTGACGGTAGCTCCTCTTTTCTTGTGAACCGAACGAAACGGGAAACCGTGCACTCGTAGAATCCCAACGGGGAGATGAAGGAACCATTCAATCAGCCAAACAGCGGTTTTTGGAAAATAATGTTAGGCTGAAAGAAAACAGAAACACGAGGAGGTTAAAACCGGAGCCACACACAGCGCAAGCGAAAAAAATCACCGTGTGCGATGACAGTGCGATCTATAAAGTTTATTGAAATGAGGAAGTCCCCACGCAGCTCCGTAGGACGCATCGCAAGCGCGTGAGCAGCAACAACACACAAAAGAAATGATTATATTGTAATGTACAGCCAAGGTAACACGGAAAGGAGACAATAGGGGGGGGGAATACTCGCCTCGGAGTCCTTAAATTTCAACTTTGCATTATGAAATCGCAATATTCCACCATTTTACCCCAGGACTCGGAGGCTCATATCTGCCAGCTGTAGGCCGTAATCCATCGAATGAGGAAGAGGACGAACATAGAAGATCCTGGTCGTGGATCCCCTTGACCAGTCAGCAGACTTCATCATATCTTCCAACCGACTACCAGTCACCGCAGAGGTCACCCGCACCAAAACCAGCGGGATCAACCCCGGATAAATCCAACAACCAGCGTGCCAGAGTGGGAGATGACACCGGTCGTTGTGAGGCTCAACGAGATTAAAGACAAAGGAGATGCCATTGCCGACCTAAATCCTGCAGAACGAGATTCATGAATAGAGCGCGATCCGAAAGACTCGGAGACAGCACTGATCTACTGGAGGTCTGCGTTCCACTAGATGCAGCAAAATAAACACCATCTGGTTGAAAGGAGCGGAACGGGTAGTCAAGTGCCCAAAAATAGGCAATTATCGGTGAAATTGGTTATGCTTAAGTGGCAAATCCTTATTATCTGGCAAATCGTCCAAAAATCTCAAAACCAGCGAGACCTCCCAGGTGGAGGAACACCGAGGGGGCGGAGGAACAAAAAATTGAGCCCTTCGCAACAGTCACCAACCCAGCGGCTGCTAACCAATCGCGGTACCGGCGAAGCCAACATGACTCGCCGAAATAGCAGAACGATACACATTTAAAGTGCGGTGCACCAAACCAGAATCAATTCTGTCCAGGAGGAAACTTAAAGAAGCCAAAAAGGGATCTTGGGGTTTTCCCACGCACCAAGTAGCCCATCAGTTTCAGGCAGGACTGTTGGCATCCTGTGTCCCTGCCAAGAAAACCGGAAATCAGGCACGCTAACCAGCGCATGCGGTCGTGCAGAAGTGGATGGGGAAAGCCGTCCACATGTCGCAGAAGGTCCTGGCGACATGGAGGCATTCTGGGATAGTCGATCGCTAATTCCAGTAGAGATGGGAACCGCGGCTGACGCGGCCAGTAGGGGGTTATGAGAACAATCTTTGCCATCTGTGTCCTCACATGTGCGATCATCCTTGCGATGAGAGCGAATGGGGGAAAAGCATAGTGACGAACCCTGGCCTGGCCCTGGCGAAACGTGTCCGCGGCTAGAGCTTCTGGATCCGGTCTCTGGTTGAAGAAATCCGGAAGCTGAGTGTTCGGTGTGGACGCGAATAAGTCCCGTTGACGAGGTCCCCACATCGATGGTATTCGCCAATTCCCTGAGTCACATGGATGTCTGGAATTCCAATCCACCACGATTGGAGAGGCCTGAGATAAACTGTGCTTGAAGCCATTCTCATGGCGATGTATGGTGATGTATCTTACTGCCGGGAAGGTGTCGAATCCCTGGTGAAATACTGAAGTGCAAATAGTCCTGCCAACAATTCCAACACATTGTCTCTGAACCGTTGCAATGGGCTCCCCAGCCAAGTCTGCTGCTGTCAGTCTAAGTGTTTCCGGTCCCAATTTTTCATGTGAACATGCCACCACATCAGGTCCTCGCGAGCATCCTCCGACAGGTGGATAACATCTGGGTAATCCAAACCCTCCCAGATGGAACAGGCCTTCAGGTGTTCGAGGGCCCAAAGTGGAGCTGGAATTATCGCCAATCTCCCTGGCTAGCATCCTCCGTGTAGGCACTGAGTGGCAGAGGAGAGAGGTCATTTTTCCCAGATGTCGCAAACTTTGGAGACGAGTAGCTAAAGCAACAGGTTGCATGAGTCCAAGAGTTTGCCCCAAGAACGCGATTCGCTATGTTGGAGTCAGAAGAGATTTTTGTACATTGACGAGGAAACCCAAGTCTTGCAACGGGGGTAATCGTCTACTGATGGTGAATGAGGAGAACCTCCTGGGAGTCGTCCAAGTATATCACGAGACGGACACGTTTTGAGCGGATGGAGGCGATCACCAGTTTCAACAGCTTCGTGAAGCACCATGGACCCTAAGAGAGACCAATGGGGATGCAAGTGACGCGCCAGACATGACCCGGACAGTTGAAGAAACTCAGATGGGTGAACCGGGACCGTGAGATAGGTGTCCTTCAAATCTAGCTTGGCCGCCCAGAGCAGGACATGTTGTAAGATGCTAATGTCCGCCATCTTGAAGTGTCTGTACCCTACAGACCGGTTGGAATCTCGGAGGTGGATACCTGGGCGCTGCCTCTGCCCTTCTTGTTCACCAGAAACCTGGTACTCAGAAAACTTTCCGGCTAGGGGTGAGCCAATTCTATGGCACCTTTGCGCAAAAGGTCTCGCACTTTTTCCTGAATCCATAACGTCTGTGCGTGCGCAAAGTGATGCTGCGTGGGGGGGGGGCGCGTTGCGTTTGAATATGGACGGAGGGATAGTTTGGGGGGTGTGTGTTAACCCCTGTTGTGGGGGAAGTTTTTGCATTCTTATTCTTCCTGCTGAAGTGAAATAATGAGGAGCAAATACTCGCCTCCGAGTCCTAATTAGGAGATAATTGGCCGCAGAGCTTGCAATCTGACACTTATAACGCACCTCAGGTGTGAAGGAGGTAAACCTGCTGGTGTGTCCCCGGGATACAGGTCTCGGGCATCGGTAGTCGGTTGAGAGGTTTCCATAGCACTGAGTGCGGTTTGCCCCCCCCCCCCCCGGCCCTTCACTCCTCCCTGGAAATCCGGCTGTTATGCAGCAGACCTGTCTCTCCATCAGGAGGTGAGTGAGCCTGGGGGGGGGGGTAGGGGGTCTCACGCACCGCCTGCAATGCTCGCTCGCATAAGATGCATGTGTTCTTTGAAACGGGGTCTGAAAACAGCCGGGTCACAGCTCCTTTTTTCTGGCGCATTAAAGCGACACTGAGCAGGTTCAGCGCTGGATTGACTCGCAGTATTCAGGGGTCACATTGCTGCCGGTGCGCCATGGCTCCAGGTGGCACGTGCGCTCTGCTCTGTCCGTCTGGTTTTCATTCTGTCTCTGACTCTCCTCTCGTTCTTCCTTTAAATCCTTTCTCTTTCAGACCTCACCAAACAGACTCTGTTTGGTAAGTGTGCGTGTCTGTCCCGGCTTTAACCCACCCCCCCCCCTATCACTCCGCCACTGTGCCCTGGCGGGGGTCCGGCCCTCGTGCAGTGCCCTGGCGGGGGTCCGGCCCGCGTGCTGTGCCCTGGCGGGGGTCCGGCCCTCGTGCAGTGCCCTGGCGGGGGTCCGGCCCGCGTGCTGTGCCCTGGCGGGGGTCCGGCCCGCGTGCTGTGCCCTGGCGGGGGTCCGGCCCGCGTGCAGTGCCCTGGCGGGGGTCCGGCCCGCGTGCAGTGCCCTGGCGGGGGTCCGGCCCGCGTGCAGTGCCCTGGCGGGGGTCCGGCCCGCGTGCAGTGCCCTGGCGGGGGTCCGGCCCGCGTGCAGTGCCCTGGCGGGGGTCCGGCCCGCGTGCTGTGCCCTGCGCGGGGGTCCGGCCCGCGTGCTGTGCCCTGGCGGGGGTCCGGCCCGCGTGCTGTGCCCTGGCGGGGGTCCGGCCCGCGTGCTGTGCCCTGGCGGGGGTCCGGCCCGCGTGCTGTGCCCTGGCGGGGGTCCGGCCCGCGTGCTGTGCCTGTGAATATTCATGCATTCAGGGTTTACCCGCCGCGGATTGTGCCAACGTGTGACAATGAAGTTACAAAGCTAGTAACTTGGCGAGATGGGGCGTATCCGTGCCACTGCCCTGGGCTTGGTCATACAGTGATTGCTGCCCTGCATGTGCCACCGCGACACAGCACCTCCCTATTACACAAGAAGCCACTCTGTGTTTCGTGGTCACCAGGAGTCACCCCGTGGGCACACATTGCCCATGACACTCATGTACTCATTGTATACAGAATGCCCAGGACTCCTGCATGTGCCACCCCGATATATAACCTCCCTGTAATACTGAGGTGTCTGATTACCATGCCAGGGGGCATGCCCTGCCCATCGCCCTGTGTCACTGGCTCAGATGCCCTGTGTGCTGCTCCTGATCCGCATGCTGCCTTGTTTGCCCAGGACATGCAGACCCCCCCCCCCTCACCACTTGGCACTGACGCCTTCTTCCTGCAGGGGCGAGAAGACTATGTATGGGGATAAACCCATTCTGAAACGCTTCCAGTGAGTATCCCCGCGCGTGGCATGCTCTGCTGTGGCACCAGGTCTAACGGGGAGTGTGTGTGCACTGCGGGCTGGCACCTCGGGAAATCCTGCCACGTCCTGCCACCTTTTCAGGGACAAGGAGGGGGAATAGAAAAGCCTGCACGTAACACGGACCCGCCTCGCACCGGCATTGTGCTTTTTGTGTGAAATGGGGATTCAGGGGGGCAGGTTGAAGTTTATGGGGGTTAGGTTGAGATTTGGGGGGATTCAGGGCGATGCAGGGCAGGTTGGAGTTTTGGGGGGTTTAGGGGCAGGTTGGGGTTTTGGGGGGTTATGGGGCGGGTTTGGGTTTAGGAGGAAGTTGGGGTTTTGGGGGGTGGGTAGGGTTTTGGGATGTTTAGGGGCAGGTTGGGGTTTTGGGGGGTGGGTAGGGTTTTGGGGGTTTTGGGGGGTGGGTAGGTTTTGGGGGGTTTAGGGGCAGGTTGGGGTTTTGGGGGGTGGGTAGGGTTTTGGGGGGTTTAGGGGCAGGTTGGGGTTTTGGGGGGTGGGAAGGGTTTTGGGGGGTTTAGGGGCAGGTTGGGGTTTTGGGGGGTGGGTAGGGTTTTGGGGGGTTTAGGGGCAGGTTGGGGTTTTGGGGGTGGGAAGGGTTTTGGGGGGTTTAGGGGCAGGTTGGGGTTTTGGGCGGGTTTGGGTTTAGGAGGAAGTTGGGGTTTGGGTGGGTAGGGTTTTGGGGGGTTTAGGGGCAGGTTGGGGTTTGGGTGGGTAGGGTTTTGGGGGGTTTAGGGGCAGGTTGGGGTTTGGGTGGGTAGGGTTTTGGGGGTTTAGGGGCAGGTTGGGGTTTTGGGGGGTGGGTAGGGTTTTGGGGGGTTTAGGGGCAGGTTGGGGTTTTGGGCGGGTGGGTAGGGTTTTGGGGGGTTTAGGGGCAGGTTGGGGTTTTGGGCGGGTGGGTAGGGTTTTGGGGGGGTTTAGGGGCAGGTTGGGGTTTTGGGGGGTGGGTAGGGTTTTGGGGGGTTTAGGGGCAGGTTGGGGTTTTGGGGGGTGGGTAGGGTTTTAGGGGATTGGGGGCAGGTTGGGGTATTGGGGAGGAGGGTAGCGTTTTGGGGTGCGTGAGATTAACCCTCTGTATCTCGCTGCCCGTGTGAGGGGTGTTGAGGGGTCCCGGGCCAGGTTGGGGTGTTATGATGGCCTTGGAGTAATCTTTTATTGTTTTGTGCGGTGTTTAGAAACCGTTTCCTGGAGAATCTGGCCGCCACCGAGCTGGAGAAGATGTCCGCTTTGTGCAAGGGCCGGCAGGAGATCTTGGCAGAGGCCGTTCGTAGTGGGCAGAACGAGCTCGATGAGGAGGAGCTGTCGGCCAGCGCAGAGGATGAAGCGCCAGGTGCCGAGGATTTCCACGAGGGTGAGTGTACTGGTGACGGGACGGGCTGGTCCATGGGGTTGGGGTATGGCATCTAGAAAAGAGGTGGGTGAGCGGCCTCCCCAGTGGTCAGTAAGGCTGGTACATGCAGAGTATTGGATGAGGCATCGAAGGAGCAGGTCGACAAAGAAGACTGGTGTATAGGGCGAGTGAGCGGCCTCCCCGTGGTGGGCATGGCCGGTCCTGTGGGGGGGGTATGGGGTGAGGATGAGTGAGCGGCCTCCCCGTGGTGGGTAAGGCTAGTCCTGGGGGGGGGGGTATGGTGTGAGGATGAGTGAGCGGCCTCCCCGTGGTGGACAGGACTGGTCGATGGGGAGTATGGTGTGAGGGTGAGTGAGTGGCCTCCCCATGGTGGGTAAGGCTTGTCCGTGGCAGTATGGCCGGGCAGAGGGTGACTGGATGGACAGGGTAAGGAAACATGGCTGCTTCGGGGCGTGGGTGATATGTGATCTCCGGGGTGGCGTCGGGCGCCTGTGTGACCCCATCCTATGAGGTGCTGGTAACGTGTCCCCCTCTCCTGGATTCAGGGAAGGGGAGTCTCAGTGAGAAGGAGGAGAAGAATGAAGGGATTAATGAGAAGGAGGCGTGTTCAGGCTCCAGCGACTCGTCCGCCGCCAGCACCTTGGAGAGGGAGGAGCGATGTGAGAGGGAGGAGCCAGAACCAGGCAAGGGGCGAGCGTTACACCCCAAAAACCTGGGTGCTGTAACGGCATGGAAACCTATCACTGCCCGCGCATGCAGCATGTGGATTTTAACCCTTTGCATGCCGTGTTTTGTTCCTTTGCGCATTGTCGTGTTAACCCTTTGCTGCTTGGATGTTTTTACCCCTGCGCGCATGTTTAGCTTCACCCTATGCATTCGGTACAGCCTGCTCCTCTCACCATTTCTCCACAGCCCCGCAAGTGTATGTATTTTTACCGCTTGTTGTACGCGTGACACCGGATGCGCAGTGGGCGGAGCTGGGTGGGCTGGGAAAAATCCACATAAATGCAAAATTTTAGTTTTTTTTTTTCTGCTGTGCCGTGACAAAGACCCCCGGCATAGACCCTACCCCCCGGCACAGACACCCTGCTGTTCCCCGGCACAGACACCCTGCTGTTCCCCGGCACAGACACCCTGCTGTTCCCCGGCACAGACACCCTGCTGTTCCCCGGCACAGACACCCTGCTGTTCCCCGGCACAGACACCCTGCTGTTCCCCGGCACAGACACCCTGCTGTTCCCCGGCACAGACACCCTGCTGTTCCCCGGCACAGACACCCTGCTGTTCCCCGGCACAGACACCCTGCTGTTCCCCGGCACAGACACCCTGCTGTTCCCCGGCACAGACACCCTGCTGTTCCCCGGCACAGACACCCTGCTGTTCCCCGGCACAGACACCCTGCTGTTCCCCGGCACAGACACCCTGCTGTTCCCCGGCACAGACACCCTGCTGTTCCCCGGCACAGACACCCTGCTGTTCCCCGGCACAGACACCCTGCTGTTCCCCGCACAGACACCCTGCTGTTCCCCGGCACAGACACCCTGCTGTTCCCCGGCACAGACACCCTGCTGTTCCCCGGCACAGACACCCTGCTGTTCCCCGGCACAGACACCCTGCTGTTCCCCGGCACAGACACCCTGCTGTTCCCCGGCACAGACACCCTGCTGTTCCCCGGCACAGACACCCTGCTGTTCCCCGCGCACAGACACCCTGCTGTTCCCCGGCACAGACACCCTGCTGTTCCCGGCACAGACACCTGCTGTTCCCCGGCACAGACACCCTGCTGTTCCCCGGCACAGACACCCTGCTGTTCCCCGGCACAGACACCCTGCTGTTCCCCGGCACAGACACCCTGCTGTTCCCCGGCACAGACACCCTGCTGTTCCCCGGCACAGACACCCTGCTGTTCCCCGGCACAGACACCCTGCTGTTCCCCGGCACAGACACCCTGCTGTTCCCCGGCACAGACACCCTGCTGTTCCCCGGCACAGACACCCTGCTGTTCCCCGCACAGACACCCTGCTGTTCCCCGGCACAGACACCCTGCTGTTCCCCGGCACAGACACCCTGCTGTTCCCCGGCACAGACACCCTGCTGTTCCCCGGCACAGACACCCTGCTGTTCCCCGGCACAGACACCCTGCTGTTCCCCGGCACAGACACCCTGCTGTTCCCCGGCACAGACACCCTGCTGTTCCCCGGCACAGACACCCTTGCTGTTCCCCGGCACAGACACCCTGCTGTTCCCGGCACAGACACCCTGCTGTTCCCCGGCACAGACACCTGCTGTTCCCCGGCACAGACACCCTGCTGTTCCCCGGCACAGACACCCTGCTGTTCCCCGGCACAGACACCCTGCTGTTCCCCGGCACAGACACCCTGCTGTTCCCCGGCACAGACACCCTTGCTGTTCCCCGGCACAGACACCCTGCTGTTCCCCGGCACAGACACCCTGCTGTTCCCCGCACAGACACCCTGCTGTTCCCCGGCACAGACACCCTGCTGTTCCCCCGGCACCCAGACACCCTGCTGTTCCCCGGCACAGACACCCTGCTGTTCCCCGGCACAGACACCCTGCTGTTCCCCGGCACAGACACCCTGCCTGTTCCCCGGCACAGACACCCTGCTGTTCCCGGCACAGACACCCTGCTGTTCCCCGGCACAGACACCCTGCTGTTCCCCGGCACAGACACCCTGCTGTTCCCCGGCACAGACACCCTGCTGTTCCCCGGCACAGACACCCTGCTTGTTCCCGGCACAGACACCCTGCTGTTCCCCGGCACAGACACCCTGCTGTTCCCCGGCACAGACACCCTGCTGTTCCCCGGCACAGACACCCTGCTGTTCCCCGGCACAGACACCCTGCTGTTCCCCGGCACAGACACCCTGCTGTTCCCCGGCACAGACACCCTGCTGTTCCCCGGCACAGACACCCTGCTGTTCCCCGGCACAGACCCCTGCTGTTCCCCGGCACAGACACCCTGCTGTTCCCCGGCACAGACACCCTGCTGTTCCCCGGCACAGACACCCTGCTGTTCCCCGGCACAGACACCCTGCTGTTCCCCGGCACAGACACCCTGCTGTTCCCCGGCACAGACACCCTGCTGTTCCCCGGCACAGACACCCTGCTGTTCCCGGCACAGACACCCTGCTGTTCCCCGGCACAGACACCCTGCTGTTCCCCGGCACAGACACCCTGCTGTTCCCCGGCACAGACACCCTGCTGTTCCCCGGCACAGACACCCTGCTGTTCCCCGGCACAGACACCCTGCTGTTCCCCGGCACAGACACCCTGCTGTTCCCCGGCACAGACACCCTGCTGTTCCCCGGCACAGACACCCTGCTGTTCCCCGGCACAGACACCCTGCTGTTCCCCGGCACAGACACCCTGCTGTTCCCCGGCACAGACACCCTGCTGTTCCCCGGCACAGACACCCTGCTGTTCCCCGGCACAGACACCTGTCTCAGTGTCTGCGGTAAAACCTCCAGAGTATCTTGGAAGCGCCGTGTGTCTGTGTGCGAGGCTGGGCCGCCCTGGGGATGTCTGACAGACGGCACACGTGTCCGGTTATCGGTGTTTCACGTACACGGCTGGATGAGGGTGATGTGCCGGGTTCTGTCTCACGCAGGGCTTTGTCCTCTCTTCGCAGCGAGCCCCTCCAGGGTCCCTCCACCCGTCACCGATCGCAGCAGCTCTAAAGCCTTCATGCAGGACAAGCTGTACCCCAAGAACCAGAACGGCTCCGACCCGCAAACAGGGGCCCTCAGCGCCGGGAGCGCGCCGTGTAACGAGCCGGTAAGATCACCCAGAGAGCGGAGGAGCCCCCTGAGAAGTGACGAGACAGAGATCCCAGTGAGGAACACAAGTGAGAGCGTGCCGGAGAGCCGCACCGCCGCGCTGCGCGCCCAGTACAGCATTGATGCCGAGACCAACGCCAAGAACCTGGAGAAGACCCTCATGATGCCTTTCAAGAAGTCATCTGAGGTCCTGTGGGAGCAGAGCGCCCCGGCACAGCGCCGCGAGCTGAAGATCAAAGACTTGGACTTCTCAGACCTCTGTGATGAGGAGGACTTCGATGTGCTGGACTTTGGTGGCACGGTGCCGTCCGGACCGGCCGCCGCTGTACATTTTGCACCACCACCACCTCCTGTTTCAGGACTGTCTATTCCACCGCCCCCTCCACCCCCTCCTCCTGGAGGCACCGGTATTCCAGGTCCACCCCCTCCTCCGCCTCCATGCGGCCGACCCTCCCATCTCCCGCCCCCTCCCCCTGCCCCTCCAAGTTTCACCGCAATGTCGCAGGAGTCCTGCACCGGTAATTTCAACAAGAAAAGAAAGACTGTCAAACTCTTCTGGAAGGAAATGAAACAAACCTCCAGCACCGGCAGAGGCAAATTCGGCAAAGGCACGGTGTGGGAATCCCTTGATATGGTGCCGGTGGACACCGAGAAACTGGAGCATCTGTTTGAGACCAAAGCCAAGGAATTGGCTTCTAGTAAGGTAAGGCGCGAGCCCACACGCGTGTAACCGGGTGTGTTGGGGCATGGAGCCTGGGGTATTTTTGTGGCACAGGGCCCAGGCGCCCCCTCAGGTCTTGGCACGTGGTGCAGTCGTTAGTCTTGCTGTAGCCGCGCAGTGTGTGTGGACCACCATGTTTATGTTGCACATGGCATCACACTGCGCGGCTTGGTATGTCATACACACGTCCCGGCACATGGCATCACACTGCACGGATTGGTATGTCATACACACGTCCCGGCACATGGCATCACACTGCACGGATTGGTATGTCATACACACGCCCCGGCACATGGCGTTACCCTGCACGGATTGGTATGTCATACACACGCCCCGGCACAGCGTGTTTCCCGGTTGTAGATACGCTGTGAATGTCCAGTAAACAGCTTTCGCTTTGGGTGCTCCTCGGAGGCGTGGCTTCTGCGGGTCACATGATGCCACAGTAACTTGCATGCTCTGTGTCCACAGAAAGGCAGTGAGCAGAAGAAGCAGGCCCTGGTTGTTCTGGACCCCAAGAGGAGCAATGCCATCAACATCGGCCTCACCGTGCTGCCCCCTGTGCACATTATAAAGACTGCCATCATGAACTTCGATGAATACGCCATCAACAAGGAGGGGATAGAGGTGAAGATCTGACTTCCAGGGGGTCACAGGACGCTGCCGCCTCCTCCCATGTACAAGCAGGGGTCACAGCACACTGCCTGCCTCCTCCTTGTACACACAGGGGTCACAGGACGCTGCCGCCACCTCCCATGTACACACGGGTCACAGCACACTGCCTGCCACCTCCCATGTACACGCAGGGGTCACAGCACACTGCCTGCCACCTCCCATGTACACCCAGGGGTCACAGCACACTGCCTGCCACCTCCCATGTACACGCAGGGGTCACAGCACACTGCCTGCCACCTCCCATGTACACCCAGGGGTCACAGCACACTGCCTGCCTCCTCCCATGTACACCCAGGGGTCACAGCACACTGCCTGCCACCTCCCATGTACACGCAGGGGTCACAGCACACTGCCTGCCACCTCCCATGTACACCCAGGGGTCACGCAGCACTGCCTGCCTCCTCCCATGTACACCCAGGGGTCACAGCACACTGCCTGCCACCTCCCATGTACACCAGGGGTCACAGCACACTGCCTGCCACCTCCCATGTACACCCAGGGGTCACAGCACACTGCCTGCCACCTCCCATGTACACCCAGGGGTCACAGCACACTGCCTGCCACCTCCCATGTACACCCAGGGGTCACAGCACACTGCCTGCCACCTCCCATGTACACCCAGGGGTCACAGCACACTGCCTGCCTCCTCCCATGTACACCCAGGGGTCACAGCACACTGCCTGCCACCTCCCATGTACACGCAGGGGTCACAGCACACTGCCTGCACCCTCCCATGTACACCCAGGGGTCACAGCACACTGCCTGCCACCTCCCATGTACACCCAGGGGTCACAGCACACTGCCTGCCTCCTCCTATGTACACCCAGGGGTCACAGCACACTGCCTGCCACCTCCCATGTACACCCAGGGGTCACAGCACACTGCCTGCCACCTCCCATGTACACCCAGGGGTCACAGCACACTGCCTGCCTCCTCCCATGTACACCCAGGGGTCACAGCACACTGCCTGCCACCTCCCATGTACACGCAGGGGTCACAGCACACTGCCTGCCACCTCCCATGTACACCCAGGGGTCACAGCACACTGCCTGCCACCTCCCATGTACACCCAGGGGTCACAGCACACTGCCTGCCACCTCCCATGTACACGCAGGGGTCACAGCACACTGCCTGCCACCTCCCATGTACACGCAGGGGTCACAGCACACTGCCTGCCACCTCCCATGTACACCCAGGGGTCACAGCACACTGCCTGCCACCTCCCATGTACACCCAGGGGTCACAGCACACTGCCTGCCACCTCCCATGTACACCCAGGGGTCACAGCACACTGCCTGCCTCCTCCTATGTACACCCAGGGGTCACAGCACACTGCCTGCCTCCTCCTATGTACACCCAGGGGTCACAGCACACTGCCTGCCACCTCCCATGTACACCCAGGGGTCACAGCACACTGCCTGCCTCCTCCTATGTACACCCAGGGGTCACAGCACACTGCCTGCCTCCTCCTATGTACACCCAGGGGTCACAGCACACTGCCTGCCTCCTCCTATGTACACCCAGGGGTCACAGCACACTGCCTGCCACCTCCCATGTACACCCAGGGGTCACAGCACACTGCCTGCCACCTCCCATGTACACCCAGGGGTCACAGCACACTGCCTGCCACCTCCCATGTACACCCAGGGGTCACAGCACACTGCCTGCCTCCTCCCATGTACACCCAGGGGTCACAGCACACTGCCTGCCACCTCCCATGTACACCCAGGGGTCACAGCACACTGCCTGCCACCTCCCATGTACACCCAGGGGTCACAGCACACTGCCTGCCTCCTCCTATGTACACCCAGGGGTCACAGCACACTGCCTGCCTCCTCCTATGTACACCCAGGGGTCACAGCACACTGCCTGCCTCCTCCTATGTACACCCAGGGGTCACAGCACACTGCCTGCCACCTCCCATGTACACCCAGGGGTCACAGCACACTGCCTGCCACCTCCCATGTACACCCAGGGGTCACAGCACACTGCCTGCCACCTCCCATGTACACCCAGGGGTCACAGCACACTGCCTGCCTCCTCCTATGTACACCCAGGGGTCACAGCACACTGCCTGCCACCTCCCATGTACACGCAGGGGTCACAGCACACTGCCTGCCACCTCCCATGTACACCCAGGGGTCACAGCACACTGCCTGCCACCTCCCATGTACACGCAGGGGTCACAGCACACTGCCTGCCACCTCCCATGTACACCCAGGGGTCACAGCACACTGCCTGCCACCTCCCATGTACACCCAGGGATCACAGCACACTGCCTGCCACCTCCCATGTACACGCAGGGGTCACAGCACACTGCCTGCCACCTCCCATGTGCGACACTCTGCTGATTGGGGGGTCTTCGTGTGTGACCCCTCCATGTACGTGACGCCCCACCTTTACCAAACCTCTGTTTTACAGAAAATCCTGACCATGATTCCCACGGACGAGGAGAAGCAGAAGATTCAGGACGCACAGCTGGCCAACCCGGAGGTGCCGCTGGGCTCGGCCGAGCAGTTCCTCCTCACGCTCTCCTCAATCAGCGGGCTGGCTGCGCGGCTGCAGCTCTGGGCGTTTAAACTGGACTACGAGCCCATGGAGAAGGTGGGGGGGGGGGTGCGGGCAATGCATATCCATATAGTCTGCCAGCGTGGGGGCCCTGGACAATGGATATTAGTATACATTCAGCTTGTGGTGTGCATGCGGTGATACATGTAATACAGTGCCAGGAACTGATAGAACATGAAACGATAATGTGTCCTACAGGATCCAGCGTGTGCTCGTGTTTACATTATGTGCTGCTATGTGTGTTTACTCATATGTTGGTGTATACGGGCGTGTGTGCAACATGTCGGTGTATACGGGCGTGTGTGCATCATGTCGGTGTATACGGGCGTGTGTGCAACATGTCGGTGTATACGGGCGTGTGTGCAACATGTCGGTGTATACGGGCGTGTGTGCATCAGGTCGGTGTATACGGGCGTGTGTGCAACATGTCGGTGTATACGGGCGTGTGTGCAACATGTCGGTGTATACGGGCGTGTGTGCAACATGTCGGTGTAAACGGGCGTGTGCAACATGTCGGTGTATACGGGCGTGTGCAACATGTCGGTGTATACGGGCGTGTGCAACATGTCGGTGTATACGGGCGTGTGTGCAACATGTCGGTGTATACGGGCGTGTGTGCAACATGTCGGTGTATACGGGCGTGTGCAACATGTTGGTGTATACGGGCGTTTGCAACATGTCGGTGTATACGGGCGTGTGCAACATGTCGGTGTATACGGGCGTGTGTGCAACATGTCGGTGTATACGGGCATGTGTTTTGTGACCTAGTGAATTGATGGGTCTGTTTTGTGACAGTGCATGGAGCACAGGGGAAGGCACTAGACACAGACTGAGAAGCACAGGGGAAGGCACGAGACACAGACTGAGAAGCACCGGGGAAGGCACGAGAGACACAGACTGAGAAGCACAGGGGAAGGCACGAGAGACACAGACTGAGAAGCACAGGGGAAGGCACGAGAGACACAGACTGAGAAGCACAGGGGAAGGCACGAGAGACACAGACTGAGAAGCACAGGGGAAGGCACGAGACACAGACTGAGAAGCACAGGGGAAGGCACGAGAGACACAGACTGAGAAGCACAGGGGAAGGCACTAGACACAGACTGAGAAGCACAGGGGAAGGCACTAGACACAGACTGAGAAGCACAGGGGAAGGCACGAGACACAGACTGAGAAGCACAGGGGAAGGCACGAGAGACACAGACTGAGAAGCACAGGGGAAGGCACGAGAGACACAGACTGAGAAGCACAGGGGAAGGCACGAGAGACACAGACTGAGAAGCACAGGGGAAGGCACGAGAGACACAGACTGAGAAGCACAGGGGAAGGCACGAGAGACACAGACTGAGAAGCACAGGGGAAGGCACGAGAGACACAGACTGAGAAGCACAGGGGAAGGCACGAGAGACACAGACTGAGACGCACAGGGGAAGGCACGAGACACAGACTGAGAAGCACAGGGGAAGGCACTAGGAGACACAGACTGAGAAGCACAGGGGAAGGCACTAGAGACACAGACTGAGAAGCACAGGGGAAGGCACGAGAGACACAGACTGAGAAGCACAGGGGAAGGCACGAGAGACACAGACTGAGAAGCACAGGGAAGGCACGAGAGACACAGACTGAGAAGCACCGGGGAAGGCACGAGAGACACAGACTGAGAAGCACAGGGGAAGCAACTAGAGACACAGACTGAGAAGCACAGGGGAGGCACTAGAGACACAGACTGAGAAGCACAGGGGAAGGCACGAGACACAGACTGAGAAGCACAGGGGAAGGCACTAGAGACACAGACCGAGAAGCACCGGGGAAGGCACGAGAGACACAGACTGAGAAGCACCGGGGAAGGCACGAGAGACACAGACTGAGAAGCACCGGGAAGGCACGAGAGACACAGACTGAGAAGCACCGGGGAAGGCACGAGAGACACAGACTGAGAAGCACAGGGGAAGGCACGAGAGACACAGACTGAGAAGCACAGGGGAAGGCACGAGAGACAGACTGAGAAGCACAGGGGAAGGCACGAGAGACACAGACTGAGAAGCACAGGGGAAGGCACGAGAGACACAGACTGAGAAGCACAGGGGAAGGCACTAGACACAGACTGAGAAGCACAGGGGAAGGCACGAGAGACAGACTGAGAAGCACAGGGGAAGGCACGAGAGACACAGACTGAGAAGCACAGGGGAAGGCACGAGACACAGACTGAGAAGCACAGGGGAAGGCACTAGAGACACAGACTGAGAAGCACAGGGGAAGGCACTAGAGACACAGACTGAGAAGCACAGGGGAAGGCACTAGAGACACAGACTGAGAAGCACAGGGGAAGGCACGAGACACAGACTGAGAAGCACAGGGGAAGGCACTAGAGACACAGACCGAGAAGCACCGGGGAAGGCACGAGAGACACAGACTGAGAAGCACCGGGGAAGGCACGAGAGACACAGACTGAGAAGCACAGGGGAAGGCACTAGAGACACAGACTGAGAAGCACGGGGGAAGGCACGAGAGACACAGACTGAGAAGCACAGGGGAAGGCACGAGAGACACAGACTGAGAAGCACAGGGGAAGGCACGAGACACAGACTGAGAAGCACAGGGGAAGGCACTAGAGACACAGACCGAGAAGCACCGGGGAAGGCACGAGAGACACAGACTGAGAAGCACCGGGGAAGGCACGAGAGACACAGACTGAGAAGCACAGGGGAAGGCACGAGAGACACAGACTGAGAAGCACAGGGGAAGGCACGAGAGACACAGACTGAGAAGCACAGGGGAAGGCACGAGAGACACAGACTGAGAAGCACAGGGGAAGGCACGAGAGACAGACTGAGAAGCACAGGGGAAGGCACGAGACACAGACTGAGAAGCACAGGGGAAGGCACGAGACACAGACTGAGAAGCACAGGGGAAGGCACGAGAGACAGACTGAGAAGCACCGGGGAAGGCACTGTGAAGGTTTATAATGGTGTATATATAGGGTGTATACGGGTGTGCGTTTATAATATACGGGTGCGTGTGCGCAATATGCGAGTGTACATGGGTGTGTTTATAATATGCGGGTGTATACGGGTGTGGCTGTCCTCGCGGTCTCTCTGTAAGGGGGGTGTTTATAATATGCGGGTGTATACGGGTGTGGCTGTCCTCGCGGTCTCTCTGTAAGGGGGTGTTTATAATATGCGGGTGTTTACGGGTGTGGCTGTCCTCGCGGTCTCTCTGTAAGGGGGTGTTTATAATATGCGGGTGTATACGGGTGTGGCTGTCCTCGCGGTCTCTCTGTAAGGGGGGGTGTTTATAATATGCGGGTGTATACGGGTGTGGCTGTCCTCGCGGTCTCTCTGTAAGGGGGTGTGGATTTGTTTCGGCAGGAAATCGCTGACCCTCTGTATGATTTGAAGCTGGGAATGGAGCAGCTCTCAAAAAACAAAACCTTTAAGCTGACCCTGGCGTCTCTACTGGCGGTGGGCAACTTCCTCAACGGATCAAACGTAAGGGTGGGGGGACGGGCATCTGCTGGGCAACATGAGTGCAGTCATGTTAGGGTTACAGACCCCCCTCGCTCCACGCCTCGCCCCCAGACCCTCGCTCCGCGCCTCGCCCCCAGAGCCTCGCTCCGCCCCTCGCCCCCAGAGCCTCGCTCGCCCCCAGAGCCTCGCTCTGCGCCTCGCCCCCAGAGCCTCGCTCTGCGCCTCGCCCCCAGAGCCTCGCTCTGCGCCTCGCCCCAGAGCCTCGCTCTGCGCCTCGCCCCCAGAGCCTCGCTCTGCGCCTCGCTCTGCGCCTCGCCCCCAGAGCCTCGCTCTGCGCCTCGCCCCCAGACCCTCGCTCTGCGCCTCGCCCCCAGACCCTCGCTCTGCGCCTCGCCCCCAGACTCTCGCTCTGCACCTCGCCCCCAGACCCTCGCTCTGCCCCTCGCCCCCAGACCCTCGCTCTGCCCCTCGCCCCAGAGCCTCGCTCCGCCCCTCGCCCCCAGAGCCTCACTCCGCCCCTCGCCCCCAGAGCCTCGCTCCGCCCCTCGCCCCAGAGCCTCGCTCCGCCCCTCGCCCCCAGAGCCTCGCTCAGAGCCTCGCTCCGCCCCTCGCCCCCAGAGCCTCGCTCCGCCCCTCGCCCCCAGAGCCTCGCTCCGCCCCTCGCCCCCAGAGCCTCTCCCCCCCCTCGCTCCGCCCCTCGCCCCCCGAGCCTCGCTCCGCCCCTCGCCCCCCGAGCCTCGCTCCGCCCCTCGCCCCCGAGCCTCGCTCCGCCCCTCGCCCCCCGAGCCTCGCTCCGCCCCTCGCCCCCAGAGCCTCGCTCCGCCCCTCGCCCCCAGAGCCTCGCTCCGCCCCTCGCCCCCAGACCCTCGCTCTGCGCCTCGCCCCCAGACCCTCGCTCTGCACCTCGCCCCCAGACCCTCGCTCCGCCCCTCGCCCCCAGACCCTCGCTCCGCCCCTCGCCCCCAGACCCTCGCTCCGCCCCTCGCCCCAGAGCCTCGCTCCGCCCCTCGCCCCCAGAGCCTCGCTCCGCCCCTCGCCCCAGAGCCTCGCTCCGCCCCCCCGAGCCTCGCTCGGCCCCTCACCCCCAGAGCCTCGCTCGCCCCCAGAGCCTCGCTCTGCGCCTCGCCCCCAGAGCCTCGCTCTGCGCCTCGCCCCCAGAGCCTCGCTCTGCGCCTCGCCCCCAGAGCCTCGCTCTGCGCCTCGCCCCCAGAGCCTCGCTCTGCGCCTCGCCCCCAGACCCTCGCTCTGCGCCTCGCCCTCAGACCCTCGCTCAGCGCCTCGCCCCCAGAGCCTCGCTCCGCCCCTCGCCCCCAGACCCTCGCTCTGCCCCTCGCCCCCAGAGCCTCGCTCCGCCCCTCGCCCCCAGAGCCTCGCTCCACCCCTCGCCCCCAGAGCCTCGCTCCGCCCCTCGCCCCAGAGCCTCGCTCCGCCCCTCGCCCCAGAGCCTCGCTCCGCCCCTCGCCCCCAGAGCCTCGCTCCGCCCCTCGCCCCCAGAGCCTCGCTCCGCCCCTCGCCCCCAGAGCCTCGCTCCGCGCCTCGCCCCCAGACCCTCGCTCCGCCCCTCGCCCCCAGACCCTCGCTCTGCGCCTCGCCCCCAGACCCTCGCTCTGCCCCTCGCCAGACCCTCGCTCTGCCCCTCGCCCCAGAGCCTCGCTCCGCCCCTCACCCCCAGAGCCTCGCTCCGCCCCTCACCCCCAGAGCCTCGCTCCGCCCCTCGCCCCAGAGCCTCGCCCCAGAGCCTCGCTCCGCGCCTCGCCCCAGAGCCTCGCTCCGCGCCTCGCCCCCCGAGCCTCGCTCCGCCCCTCGCCCCCAGAGCCTCGCTCCGCCCTCGCCCCCAGAGCCTCGCTCCGCCCCTCACCCCCAGAGCCTCGCTCGCCCCCAGAGCCTCGCTCTGCGCCTCGCCCCCAGAGCCTCGCTCTGCGCCTCGCCCCCAGACCCTCGCTCAGCGCCTCGCCCCCAGAGCCTCGCTCCGCCCCTCGCCCCCAGAGCCTCGCTCCGCCCCTCGCCCCAAGAGCCTCGCTCCGCCCCTCGCCCCAAGAGCCTCGCTCCGCCCCTCGCCCCCAGAGCCTCGCTCCGCCCCTCGCCCCCAGAGCCTCGCTCCGCGCCTCGCCCCCAGAGCCTCGCTCCGCGCCTCGCCCCAGAGCCTCGCTCCGCCCCTCGCCCCCAGAGCCTCGCTCCGCGCCTCGCCCCCAGAGCCTCGCTCCGCGCCTCGCCCCCAGAGCCTCGCTCCGCGCCTCGCCCCCAGACCCTCGCTCTGCCCCTCGCCCCAGACCCTCGCTCTGCCCCTCGCCCCCAGAGCCTCGCTCCGCCCCTCGCCCCCAGAGCCTCACTCCGCCCCTCGCCCCAGAGCCTCGCTCCGCCCCTCGCCCCCAGAGCCTCGCTCCGCCCCTCGCCCCCAGAGCCTCGCTCAGAGCCTCGCTCCGCCCCTCGCCCCCAGAGCCTCGCTCCGCCCCTCGCCCCAGAGCCTCGCTCCGCCCCTCGCCCCCAGAGCCTCGCTCCGCCCCTCGCCCCCGAGCCTCGCTCCGCCCCTCGCCCCCCGAGCCTCGCTCCGCCCCTCGCCCCCCGAGCCTCGCTCCGCCCCTCGCCCCCCGAGCCTCGCTCCGCCCCTCGCCCCCAGAGCCTCGCTCCGCCCCTCGCCCCCAGAGCCTCGCTCCGCCCCTCGCCCCCAGACCCTCGCTCTGCGCCTCGCCCCCAGACCTCGCTCTGCACCTCGCCCCCAGACCCTCGCTCCGCCCCTCGCCCCAGACCCTCGCTCCGCCCTCGCCCCCAGACCCTCGCTCCGCCCCTCGCCCCCAGACCCTCGCTCCGCCCCTCGCCCCCAGAGCCTCGCTCCGCCCCTCCCCCCAGAGCCTCGCTCCGCCCCTCGCCCCCAGAGCCTCGCTCCGCCCCTCGCCCCCGAGCCTCGCTCGGCCCCTCACCCCAGAGCCTCGCTCGCCCCCAGAGCCTCGCTCTGCGCCTCGCCCCAGAGCCTCGCTCTGCGCCTCGCCCCCAGAGCCTCGCTCTGCGCCTCGCCCCCAGAGCCTCGCTCTGCGCCTCGCGCCCCAGACCCTCGCTCTGCGCCTCGCCCTCAGACCCTCGCTCTGCGCCTCGCCCCCAGACCCTCGCTCTGCCCCTCGCCCCCAGAGCCTCGCTCCGCCCCTCGCCCCCAGAGCCTCGCTCCGCCCCTCGCCCCCAGAGCCTCGCTCCGCCCCTCGCCCCCAGAGCCTCGCTCCGCCCCTCGCCCCCAGAGCCTCGCTCCGCCCCTCGCCCCCAGAGCCTCGCTCCGCCCCTCGCCCCCAGAGCCTCGCTCCGCCCCTCGCCCCCAGAGCCTCGCTCCGCCCCTCGCCCCCAGACCCTCGCTCCGCCCCTCGCCCCCAGACCCTCGCTCCGCCCCTCGCCCCCAGACCTCGCTCTGCGCCTCGCCCCCAGACCCTCGCTCTGCCCCTCGCCAGACCCTCGCTCCGCCCCTCGCCCCCAGAGCCTCGCTCCGCCCCTCACCCCCAGAGCCTCGCTCCGCCCCTCACCCCCAGAGCCTCGCTCCGCCCCTCGCCCCAGAGCCTCGCCCCCAGAGCCTCGCTCCGCGCCTCGCCCCCAGAGCCTCGCTCCGCGCCTCGCCCCCAGAGCCTCGCTCCGCGCCTCGCCCCCCGAGCCTCGCTCCGCCCCTCGCCCCCAGAGCCTCGCTCCGCCCCTCGCCCCAGAGCCTCGCTCCGCCCCTCACCCCAGAGCCTCGCTCGCCCCCAGAGCCTCGCTCTGCGCCTCGCCCCCAGAGCCTCGCTCTGCGCCTCGCCCCCAGACCCTCGCTCAGCGCCTCGCCCCCAGAGCCTCGCTCCGCCCCTCGCCCCCAGAGCCTCGCTCCGCCCCTCGCCCCAAGAGCCTCGCTCCGCCCCTCGCCCCAAGAGCCTCGCTCCGCCCCTCGCCCCAAGAGCCTCGCTCCGCCCCTCGCCCCCAGAGCCTCGCTCCGCCCCTCGCCCCCAGAGCCTCGCTCCGCGCCTCGCCCCCAGAGCCTCGCTCCGCCCCTCGCCCCCAGAGCCTCGCTCCGCGCCTCGCCCCCAGAGCCTCGCTCCGCGCCTCGCCCCCGAGCCTCGCTCCGCGCCTCGCCCCCAGAGCCTCGCTCCGCGCCTCGCCCCCAGAGCCTCGCTCCGCGCCTCGCCCCCAGAGCCTCGCTCCGCGCCTCGCCCCCAGAGCCTCGCTCCGCGCCTCGCCCCCAGAGCCTCGCTCCGCGCCTCGCCCCCAGAGCCTCGCTCCGCGCCTCGCCCCCAGAGCCTCGCTCCGCCCCTCACCCCCAGAGCCTCGCTCGCCCCCAGAGCCTCGCTCTGCGCCTCGCCCCCAGAGCCTCGCTCTGCGCCTCGCCCCCAGACCCTCGCTCAGCGCCTCGCCCCCAGAGCCTCGCTCCGCCCCTCGCCCCCAGAGCCTCGCTCCGCCCCTCGCCCCAAGAGCCTCGCTCCGCCCCTCGCCCCAAGAGCCTCGCTCCGCCCCTCGCCCCCAGAGCCTCGCTCCGCCCCTCGCCCCCAGAGCCTCGCTCCGCGCCTCGCCCCCAGAGCCTCGCTCCGCCCCTCGCCCCCAGAGCCTCGCTCCGCGCCTCGCCCCCAGAGCCTCGCTCCGCGCCTCGCCCCCAGAGCCTCGCTCCGCGCCTCGCCCCAGAGCCTCGCTCCGCGCCTCGCCCCCAGAGCCTCGCTCCGCGCCTCGCCCCCAGAGCCTCGCTCCGCGCCTCGCCCCCAGAGCCTCGCTCCGCGCCTCGCCCCCAGAGCCTCGCTCTGCGCCTCGCCCCCAGAGCCTCGCTCTGCGCCTCGCCCCCAGAGCCTCGCTCTGCGCCTCGCCCCCAGAGCCTCGCTCTGCGCCTCGCCCCAGAGCCTCGCTCTGCGCCTCGCCCCCAGAGCCTCGCTCTGCGCCTCGCCCCCAGACCCTCGCTCTGCGCCTCGCCCCCAGACCCTCGCTCTGCGCCTCGCCCCCAGACCCTCGCTCTGCGCCTCGCCCCCAGACCCTCGCTCTGCGCCTCGCCCCCAGACCCTCGCTCTGCACCTCGCCCCCAGACCCTCGCTCCGCCCCTCGCCCCCAGACCCTCGCTCCGCCCCTCACCCCCAGAGCCTCGCTCCGCCCCTCGCCCCAGAGCCTCGCTCGCCCCTCGCCCCAGAGCCTCGCTCCGCCCCTCGCCCCAGAGCCTCGCTCGGCCCTCGCCCCCCGAGCCTCGCTCGGCCCCTCGCCCCCAGAGCCTCGCTCCGCCCCTCGCCCCCAGAGCCTCGCTCTGCGCCTCGCCCCCAGAGCCTCGCTCTGCGCCTCGCCCCCAGAGCCTCGCTCTGCGCCTCGCCCCCAGAGCCTCGCTCTGCGCCTCGCCCCCAGAGCCTCGCTCTGCGCCTCGCCCCCAGAGCCTCGCTCTGCGCCTCGCCCCCAGAGCCTCGCTCTGCGCCTCGCCCCCAGACCCTCGCTCTGCGCCTCGCCCTCAGACCCTCGCTCAGCGCCTCGCCCCCAGAGCCTCGCTCCGCCCCTCGCCCCCAGACCCTCGCTCCGCCCCTCGCCCCAGAGCCTCGCTCCGCCCCTCGCCCCCAGAGCCTCGCTCCGCCCCTCGCCCCCAGAGCCTCGCTCCGCCCCTCGCCCCAGAGCCTCGCTCCGCCCCTCGCCCCCAGAGCCTCGCTCCGCCCCTCGCCCCCAGAGTCTCGCTCCGCCCCTCGCCCCCAGAGCCTCGCTCCGCCCCTCGCCCCCAGAGCCTCGCTCCGCCCCTCGCCCCCAGAGCCTCGCTCCGCCCCTCGCCCCCAGACCCTCGCTCTGCGCCTCGCCCCCAGACCCTCGCTCTGCCCCTCGCCAGACCCTCGCTCTGCCCCTCGCCCCAGAGCCTCGCTCGCCCCTCACCCCCAGAGCCTCGCTCGCCCCTCACCCCCAGAGCCTCGCTCCCCCTCGCCCCAGAGCCTCGCCCCAGAGCCTCGCCCCCAGAGCCTCGCTCCGCGCCTCGCCCCCAGAGCCTCGCTCCGCGCCTCGCCCCCAGAGCCTCGCTCCGCGCCTCGCCCCCAGAGCCTCGCTCCGCGCCTCGCCCCAGAGCCTCGCTCCGCGCCTCGCCCCCAGAGCCTCGCTCCGCGCCTCGCCCCCAGAGCCTCGCTCCGCGCCTCGCCCCCAGAGCCTCGCTCCGCGCCTCGCCCCCAGAGCCTCGCTCCGCGCCTCGACCCTGGCCCTTGCTCCCACCACCAGGCCATCGCTCCAGGCCCTCGCTCCCCGCCTCACCTCGTCATTTCTGATTATTCTTAGGCCAAAGGCTTTGACTTGAGTTACCTGGAGAAGGTGTCGGAGGTGAAGGACACCGTGCACAGACAGTCACTGCTTCACCACATGTGCAACATCGTCACTGAAAAGTACACGGACACAACAGACCTCTACTCCGAGATCCCGGCCATCACCCGCTCATCCAGAGTAAGTGTAGCCCTACCCTAAATATACCCTGTGCCCGATATCCGACTGCGGCACCTGCTGCAGCTATAACCGTGTGTATGAATGAGAAGTGGGGGGGGGGGTGCGCCATCAGAACATGTACTGATTATTCTTTAAGGTTTCTGGGTTACATGTGGTAGCCTGGCATTACCACACGTTCGGCGCGAGGTCGAGTTTCATGATGCCATGTTGGCATGGGGGGGAAGCCTGGCATTACCACGCGATCGGCACGAGGTGGAGTTTCATGATGGCATGGGGGAGGCCTGGCATTACCACTTGATCAGGAGGGGTGGGGTCGCGCCTATTCCCTGGTGGGGCGGCTGCAACCACCAAATGTATCCAGCCTAGCAACATGTATAAAACATAACCGGGAGAAAAATGTCATCTGTGCTTTCTGGTTATGTATCCCTTTCTGGATACATACCTGCTTTTAAGACATGCCTGCCTTGTCTGTACACTCGTACCGTGTGCTGACAATAGCTGGAATGTCTCCGCAGATATGTCTCAAATCTATAAGAACAAGTAGACTGATCTTCACTAGATACTGATCAAATCTGAGCAGTGTTGAATGGGGTCCATACTGACAGTGATGGGGGATGGCCGACGGGGACAATGGACATGACTCATCCTTACAGGGATGAGGTGTGTACAGTGGACTAGTCCGCCATCCTAGTGCACTCCCCAGTCCTTTTGATATGTAAATGTACTTACTGGGCCGACTGGTTTATGTTGTAAAACCATCATCCACTGGGCGTTGTCCTATTGGTCTAATAAATCAAGGAGTCCAGAGGCAAAGCGGTCGCTTGGTAGATGGACTCCAGCTAGAACCAGCGTTTGTGTCTGACTCTTTCTGGGATATAGAAGTCAGAGAACTTCACCCCTTATACAGAAAGAACTGAATATAGGGTGTTTTTATAGCGACGGATATGTTTGTACTGGGCGCACTTTAATACTGAAGTGTACCTTTTAGTGCACCGGGACTTTGTGCGCAGAGTCCAAAATTTCCATATCATGAGCAACCTCACAAACGGCGAGCGTGCAAGAGTACAAACACAATACAAGGTAATCATACGGAACCCAATGTAGTTTATTATGAGATTGGTAGATAATACAATGAAAGCGAACAGGGCGGGTCGGAAAGAAAGGGCAGGAATAATACTCGCCTCCGTTTATCCTTTATAAAATTAGGACTTCCCGTCATGGTAATAGGGAAATCTGGAATTTTATCACAGGAAACGGAGGCTCATATTATAATGCCAGTTCAAAGCTTAAGGCAGAACCGAGGCAGCCCAATGAACGTCGGGGCGGAAATAGAAGTCCCGAAACGTGGATTCCCGGGACCAATCCACGGCCGACATAATGTCCTCCAGCCTGCAACCCACTGAGGGCCTGAGAGGCCCTAGCGCCCCGCATGGAGTGAGCCCCAAAGGTAGAGACATCCACCCCAACAAGGGACATAATCCAACGCGTGAGGGTAGTGGAGGACACCGGTTGGAAGGGGCCACAAAGAGGGCCCACAGGAGACTGACGCACCGCAGCCGTGACCAACTCCTACTTTTGCAGGAAACGTACTGGGCAGAGCAACGGAGTTGACGGAAAGGAGGAATAAAAGATCCTACTAGAAAGGGTCTTTGTGCGTCTAGACACCCGAAACTCCACCCCATCGGGGCGGAAGCACTGGGTGTGGACATCCAAAGCCCGGACATCCGACACTCGCATGCATGAAATGAGACAGAACAGCATGGCCAATTTCACAGACAATTGTTTAATGTTTAACGCAGGGTTATCCGGCCACGACAACAGTAAATTAAACACACAATTCACATCCCTCACCGAAGTATAACGGGGTTGCGGAGGGCGGGAGAGGCGAACACCCTTAAGTAATCTGCAAACCAGAGGATGTCTACCGACTTCTGTCCTGTGCAGACGAGGATGATTGGCGGAGATAGCAGAGCGATACAGGTTCAGCGTTCTGTAGGCCCTACCGGCATCATATTGGTCGGAGAGGAACTGGACAACGGATTGGACAGAGGCTGAAACAGGATCCACACTTCGTCCCAGGCACCAGCCAGTCCAAATCACCCAGGCGTGTCTGTAAACTCAACTGGTGCCCGGGCCCACGAGGCTACGAGGAGGAAGTCAACCGTGCCCGGAACTGTCCTGGTAGACACGGATCGCAGGACAGCAACCAAGCCATGAGCTGCAACTGGCCGTCCAGAATGAACGGATGAGGCATGCCTTGAGCGTCTGACAACAATCTATGATCCATCGCGAGTAACCTTGGAAAATCCAGTGCCAAGTCTAGGAGGTGAGGATACCAGGTCTGCGTCGTCCACCACAGAGCAATCAACACCACTGACGCTTGGCTCCTGCGAATCTGAAGAAGAGCCCCCCCCCCAGGAGAGCAAACGGAGGAAAGGTGTAGTGGCGACCCTGGGGCCAATCCTGCAGGAGGGGCGTCCGTCGCCACTGCCTCCGGGTCAGGGCGCCAGCTGTAGAAGCGGGGGAGTTGTGTGTTGAGTGAAGAGATCCATGGATAGAGGACCCCACAGCCCGGACAGCTCAGAGAACACCGAGGAATGAAGTCGCCAATCACTGCAGTCCCATAAGATCCATGAGTACCAGTCGGCAACGGTGTTGTGAAGTCCCGGAAGGTATTGAGCCTGCACGTGAATCTGTCGGTGAAGGCAGAAATCCCAGAAGGTCTTCGCTAGAGCGGCCAACGGGCGTGACCGAGCGTCTCCCAGCTTGTTGATGTATTGTACGGCTGAGAGGTTGTCCATGCGGAGTAGTATCCAGCAGTTGGACTGGGAGCCGGAGAGGCTGCGAGGAGTTCCAAGCAGTTGATGTGGAGAGATTTCTCTGCCGGTGCCCACTTGCCACCGGTGTAAACGGACCCGCATCAGGCGCCCCAGCCTTGTGCGCTGGCGTCGGACTCGATGGTAAGGTCTGGTTCCGAACTGAAGATGGCTCTCCCGTTCCAGGCTTCCATGTTGACGAGCCACCATTCCAGCTCCTCCCTGGTCTCCTGATCAATGTGAACGAGGTCTGATTAGGACTGGGCTCGAAGCAGGGCTTTCGTCTTCAGACGCTGTAGAGCACGGGAAAATGGCCTGAATAGAGCTGGACAGAAGTCCAATCACTCGAGCCAAGTAGCGTACTGTAAAACTCGGGCGTGACAAAGTCTTCCAGAGTTCCTTCCGAATAACCTGAAGTTTGCGCTGAGGGAGCTTGAGACACGCCGCTGGAGAATCGATAACGAACCCAGGAACTCAATGTTCTGAGAGGGAATCAGAATCGATTTCTCCTGATTGATTAGGAAACCCAGAGCGGTGAGTAGGTGAACTGTCCATTGTAAGTGGAGCAATAATTTGTCATGGGACGCCGCCGTGACCAAGATATCGTCCAGGTAGATCACTGACCGAACTCCCCTGGACCGTAACCGAGCCATGACAGGACGTAGCAGTTTGGAGAAGCACCATGGTGCTGATGACAGGCCGAGCGGGAGGCACGTAAACTGAAACCGTTGGCCCTGCCATAGAAACTGCAGAAAATGACGATGATCGACATGGGAACAGTCAGATACGCATCTGTCAGATTCGCTTTCGCCATCCAGTCCCCTGTTTGGAGAAGATCGCGCAGACCATGGATTCCCTCCATTTTGAAATGACAGTAAATAATAAAGCCATTCAGGGCCCTGAGGTTGATAACCAGTCGGAAGGAACCCCCTTTTTTCTGTACAAGGAACACATTGCTGATAAACCCCTGAGGATTCAGAGGAGCTGCTTGAATGGCCTCTATAAGCTTCGCCCCCTGACGGGATGCTACGTGAGGGGTCGGAGGTGTATTTTGAATCGGAGTTGACACAAACTCGAGGAGGTAATCCTGTACGGTCTGTAGCACCCACGCATCTGATGTAATCTGAGCCCATACAGGTAAAAAATGAGCAATCCTGCCACCCACGTGACTCTGAGGAATAGAAGGTAAGGGGCTTACCTGGAGGACGAGACCGGAAGGAACCACATCCACCTCGGTTGACTTGGGGGAATAAATGGTCTTGGTTTGGTTGGTAGGGGCCTGTGGAGGCTCGGGAGGAACCATAGGAGAACCATAGGAGGAACGGCCGGGCAGTCGACCCCTGCCGGCCTGGCCAAAAACTCTTTTTGACTTGTTGAAAACTTTGTGCATCTCGGTTTTGACATTGGTGATAGTCGTGAAGGAGTTGGAATACGCGTTCATGTCTGAAACAAATCGCCCTCTGCATCTGGGCCTGGTCCATGTGAAGCCAGGGAGATCAAGCCCGGATCAATACGTAGCCATATGGATTTTCTGCGCTCGGTAGCCAGCGCTGTATTGGCATTCCCGCGATGGGAAAGAGTACGGTGAGCCCAACCCCGGAGGGTGGAAATCTTAGGGGCAATACCCGTAACATGGGCGTGTTCGATAGCCTCTAATAGTTGGGAAAAAGGCCCAAAAACATCAAGTAACTTGTCCTGGCAGGACCGAAAAGAAAAATCTACGCCCCTGCGGGCGCTCCAACCCGTGTTGGCCATAAATTGCGCCATCTGCTCACTCAGCTCTGGAGTTTGAAGCCCATTTTTTGAGGTGATAGGTCTGGGACACTCCGTGCGGAGCCGGAAGCGGACCTTACGTTCAAGGGGTTTCCTAACCGGTTTGAGGAGCATCTTATCCACTTTGGGGAGGCAACTCATTCTGCTGAACCAGGATGTTTAAGAGATTCTGGTTCAAAAAAATCGTCCTCCAACGAAGCATAAGAATATAACGTCAGTGCGTTCTTTTTCACAGGTACAGAGGAACCTGCCCTGGAGCTTTCATTGGAGGAACGCTCAGAAGAAGGAGTCCAGGTACTGGAAGTGTCAGCGCTGGAGGCAGCCGTCTGGCTCTCTTCCAGGACCTGTCATGCATTCCCCTTTTTTTGAGGGGAAGCGCGTTTGCGAGGCCGTCCCACGCTCTCTTTTGTAGGGTAACCCTACAATCATATGCTCTTTTTTGAGTGAGCCTTCATGTGCTTGGACTTGGCTGAAGCTTTACGATGCACCGCAGCAGGGGATGCAGTATTGGAGGCATGTGGCATACCAGAAGTCAGTGTGCAAAACTGTACCTTGTGCGGGACCCGCAGTACCGGCCGCAGCTAACCGTTGTGATAAAGTAGCAGACCTGTTCCCCACAGCCGAGGCAAAATCAGTGCGAGAACGTCCGCCGGGACCAGCGCTGGGGGCACCGAGGACTCCCTGGCCAGCTGAGGTGGAGCGGGGGAGGAAGGAGCATCGGACATCTCCGCTGAACTTTTGGGCTGTTCCCTTTCCACTGATGCGGAGCGATCAGGCAACGACATGATGATTTACTCCGTGCGGTGAAACGAAGGGTAAAATGGCCGCCAAAACACGCGCCAAACAGAAACGGCTGAGATGCGCGTGCAGCCTTTGCGCGAGACGAAAGATGCTTCAGCGCAAAATGGCAGCCACGCGTGAGAACGCAAAAGGCAGACGACACCTGCGGTCGAGAAAACGCCTGGGGTCCTATGTCAAAATGATCCGGAACGCCGGGGAATATGCCCCCAATGCGCCGGAGCGCGGCGATCACAGAGGTAGAACCTCCGGTCACCGAAGACTACCAGCCCTCAGTGCGGGAAAACCGCGGGTGGCTGATGAACCCCCGACTAGAAATAAATCCGAAAACAACGCACCAGCAAGTATAGCAAGTAGTACAGCGCGTTCGGCAAACCTAGAAATAGCCAAAACTACGGAACGAAAAATCATAAGAGAATGAAAAATACTCCCCTCACTCCTGGAAGCAGCAAGAAAAAGAGGATCCTGGGAGTGGGCTGGACAATTTATAGGGAGGGTTGCCAGGACTATGGACACTACCATTACACGTTACAGGGGTGTCCCTGAAAAAGTTTCTGTTTTTCTTCTTGCTGTTGGAAGTGGTATTAAAAGAATTTGGCGTTATAATACTCGCCTCCGTGTCCTGTGATAAAATTAGAGGCTTTGGTTTCTATTAATGGCCATTAAGAGTGTAAGCTCACCCACCAACGTCAAGGCACCTCTAGTGAGGGTGAGTCCTATCCAAAAAATGAAGTTTAGTTTTACACGGTATAACGGGAATAAGCGCAGATGACATTTTTTTCCTTGTTATGTTTTACACATGTTGCTGGGCTGGATGCATTTGGTGGTTGCAGCCGCCCCATCGGGAAATAGGCGCGACCCCACCCCTCCTGCACTATGTATGTTTTAATGTACTTCCAGCCAGGTCATCCCTGCAGCAAGACTCCGCTCCGTGTTTTTGATCCCAAAGCGGATTTTGTTTCTGGGGGAGCATAAATAAAGGCCCACCAGTCTACCTCGTGTCTGACAAGCAGCATGAGAAAGTATGGTTTGCTATACAGCAGCCTGTGGCTTCCTTTATGGATAGGACTCACCCTCATTAGAGGTGCCTTGACATTCGGCGGGTGAGCGTAATCTCTTTGATGGCCATTAATAAGAAACCAAAGCCTCTTATTGCGTTTTGTTTCACACGGTGTAATGGGAATAAGCGCAGATGACATTTTTCTCGTTGTTATTACCACGTGACCGGCAGGAGGTGGGGTTTCATGTCGGCATGAGGGAGGCCTGGCATTACCACGTGACCGGCAGCAGGTGGGGTTTCATGTCGGCATGAGGGAGGCCTGGCATTACCACGTGACCGGCAGGAGGTGGGGTTTCATTATGGCTGGCGGGTAGGATCTGTTAATCGCTGGTGTTTTCCCCGCAGGTGGATTTCGATGAGCTGGCAGACACCCTGGTGGAGCTGGAGAAGCGGTGCCACGTGTCCTGGGACAGCCTGAAGGCCATCGCCAAACACGAGACCAAACCCGGCCTGAAGAACAAGATGACGGATTTCCTGAAGAGCTGCACCGAGAAGATTGTCATCCTGAAAATCGTGCACCGGCGCATCCTGAACCGGTCAGACCCCCCTTCTTGTCCTCCCACTCCCGTGGCCAGCATTCAAAGGGTTAAATTGGAAGAGATTAAACAGCCAGCCAGAGAACTGAGCCATCGCACCCGCACCACCTTCACACCTCCTCCCCTTTGCTGCCTGGATGCCGGGTTCTCATCCCCCTTTGTTGCCGGGTTCTCGTCCCCCATTGGTTGCCAGATTCTCGTCCCCCCTTTGTTGTCTGGTTCTCGGGCCCCCCTTTGCTACCTGGTTCTCGGAGCCAAGAACCCGGCAGCAAAGGGGGGCCCCCCGAGAACCCAGCAGCAAGGGGGGGCCCCCCCAAGAACCCGGCAGCAAAGGAGGGCCCCCTTTGCTGCCGGGTTCTCTTTGCCCTGTGCTTAGCCGCTGTGTTTCTGGGTTTGCAGGTTCCGCTCCTTCCTCCTGTATCTGGGTTACACGTTCTCCGCAGCCAGAGAGATGAAGATCACGCGTTTCTGTAAGATTATCAGCGAGTTCGCCTTGGAGTACAGAACCACCAGGGAGCGCGTCCTGCAGCAGAAACAGAAGCGGGCGGCCTACCGCGAGCGGAACAAGACCCGTGGCAGGATGATCACAGAGGTACAAACCCGCTCCTCCAGGTGTACCCGGCATAATGCCAAGGACCGGCACGTCTCCCACATTCACTGGCCCCTCCATAGAAACCTGGGAGAAATCCCACACTGCCTCCTGCTGCAACCCAGCCGAGAACCACTGGCCGGGAAAAGCCGGGTATATCGAGACATGGGGGCCGGGGTATATCGAGACATGGGGGGGCCGGGGTATATCGAGACATGGGGCGCCCGGGGTATATCGAGACATGGGGGGCCGGGGTATATCGAGACATGGGGGGCCGGGGTATATCGAGACATGGGGGGCCGGGGTATATCGAGACATGGGGGGCCGGGGTATATCGAGACATGGGGGGCCGGGGTATATCGAGACATGGGGGGCCGGGGTATATCGAGACATGGGGCGCCGGGGTATATCGAGACATGGGGGCCGGGGTATATCGAGACATGGGGGGCCGGGGTATATCGAGACATGGGGCACCAAGGAACAGCCGGGAATATCTCCCCATTTTACATATCACCCCCCCCCCCCAATATCTGGCTCCTCTTTTACCAGACCATGTCCTTCCTTCACAGACAGCAAAGTTTTCCAGCGCCGCTAGCTCCGCGGACAATAACCCGACCATCACATGCGCGTCGTCCAGGCTGAAGAGTCAATCATCGGAGGAAGGGCACGAGAACATGACCAGCATCCTGATCTCCAGCGGCGAGCAGCAGACACGGCGAAGCAGAGGAGTGCGGAGTAAGGAGCTGCTGATAGGGAAGACTAGCCCCGCCCAGATAAGCCCCACCCAGATCCAGATAAGCCCCCCCCCCGATACATCTAACACCCTCAGATCCTGGTAAAGGCCCCCCCCCCCCAGGCATTGCCCTGTTCTGCCCCGGCGTGATGTGCCATATACAGGTTCCGGTACACAGCGCGCGCGTCTGACAGAGGAGCAGCCAGCATGTGATTCTGACCCCCACATAACGGGGGATTCTGGGACCTGCAACGACCTATGAATAGACAGGCCCTGCGGAGCTCAATGTGTGTCTGTTCTCTTCTTCAGGCGTGGGCCGCTCCAGCCCCCCCGACCTGTCGGGAAATAAGGAGGAGGCGGGGGTCCCCTCCGATACGTCTGACGAGATCATGGATCGACTGGTCCAGTCTGTGACGCAAAACCCAAACTCAAGAGTCATCAACCCGAAGGAACGCAAGCGATCCCGCGCCAACAGGAAGTCCTGTGAGTACCGCTCAGCCCGGGCGGTGTCTCCCCATGGAGCCGCGCACATCCAGCACGGGACTGAGAGCGCCTGTATATTAAGCGCGCGCATCTGCGCAGCGCCCGTACCTGCATTAAGCGTGCGCACCTGCGCAGCACCCGTATATTAAGCGCGCATCTGCGCAGTGACCGTATATTAAGCGCGCACCTGCGCAGCGACCGTATATTAAGCGCGCACCTGCGCAGCGCCCGTATATTAAGCGCGCACCTGCGCAGCGCCCGTATATTAAGCGCGCACCTGCGCAGCGCCCGTATATTAAGCACACGCGCACCCAGCTGCTCCTGGACATGTCGTTTATCGTTGATTCTCCTGACCTGTAATTGTCGGTCTTTTTCTCGCAGTGCGGCGGACGTTGAAGAGTGGACTCAGCGAGGACCTGGTGCAGGCGCTGGGTTTGTCGAAGTCCTCGGAGCTGACAGTCTGAGAGCCTCGGGCTGTAGACGGACTGCTCAGCGTTAAAGCTGCTGCCCCCCTGTGGTGGGACTAGGAATAACAGAGCCGGCGTGGCCTCCCCCTCCCGCAACCTGAGGCCACGACAATCTCTGCTCCTCTAAATCCAAGATTGTGGATGCAAACTATTAACCACTTCATTTCCACTAGGGACTGCACTACATAAACTCCCTGCACTCCGCTTTGTGGACACTCCGGCCCGCGTGGGCGGCTGTGTACGTGGCTCTGAACTGAGGGAGCGATGCTCACCACTAGACAGACTGGCAGACTCCTCCTGTATAGAAATGTAGAGCCCTGCGCCGACACGTCTGCCAGAAATCCCAGCACCTCCAAGCACCTTCTCATAAATAACCCACCACTATGAACGCAGGATCGAATCATCCCCCATGGACGCTGCAAACACAAGGACGCGTCGGGAGAGCCGGCCGCTGCAAACACAAGGACGCGTCGGGAGAGCCGGCCGCTGCAAACACAAGGACGTGTCGGGCTCGAATCCCCTGTGGCCTCTGTAATGGAGGGGACGCGCCACAGGCTGGCCTCTGTAATGGCGGGGACGCTTCCTGAGCTGGCCGCGGTGATACCGGTGTAATGTTATAAATATGTACACATCAGAGTCACAGATTTTATCTATTGTTCGATCAAATGTTTCTGTCGTGTCTGAAGCTTTAACTTAATGGAATAATACAGAGTTTGTTGGACGTGTCGGACGCGTCTCGCCTCAATACACACACACTGTGCCTGCACCAAAACAAATAACACTATATGCCGGGGCGGGGGATGTTCGGCTGATCTGACACAAGCGGCCTCTGTCTGAAACAAAGAGATAAACAACACCATACGGCGCATAAATGGTATAGCAATAGTGAACAGTTGATTGATAGACAACTGATTTATTTATTTCTAACTTCACTTTTTATTCAATATTAAAGTGTCCTTTAAAAATGCCAAATGGAAAAGGGTAAAAATGTGCAAAAAATACGAATATAGGTCAATTAGTGCAAATGAGTATTCAAAAGTGCAGCAATTCAATACTCAAAAGAGTGTTGTTGATAGAAGACAAGTGTGTCAATCTTCTCTGTGGTATGTATACCAGATCTTCTCTTTAAGGTGTCCCTCAAAAGGAATAAAACATAAAAGCAATAATAGTGCAGATGGTCGTACTAAAAATGGAGTAATTCAATAGAATCGATGTACCACTCACATTTATTGGAGCCTAAGGGAATCCAGGCTCAAGGAAGATAACTTGCGGCCAAATATAGGTGGCACGTCCCTCCTTTCGTTTATGGTGGTTACTAGATAAAGCAGAAAGAATCGGGAGACGGCACTCCCATGGCGTAACTCTGTGCGTATATTTGGAAGCCTGTCTGAAGCCTGGATTACCTCCATGATACGGGGCGCGTTGCAGCTCTGCCAGACACCTCCCAACAGGTGTCACCGGGTATTTAGAATGGGGGAGCAGAGTCACCTCCGAGGACTTTGTGTAAAGATTAACCCCTGTGTCCCCTTTTTATAAACTGGATTGTATGGCCGGGTAACACTACCATCCCCCCCCCATGCAGCACAAGCAAACTCCTACAAATCCTTCCTAATCACGCCTCAAACTATGAGCTCAGCCACCCGGCTCTGACACTCATACACACACTGCACATTACTGTGAGTTTTATTGCTGTGGAGCTCTGTGATACAGTAATGTGCAGTGTGTATGAGCGTGAGTTTTATTGCTGTGGAGCTCTGTGATACGCTCATATAGAATGCCTTCTTTTGGGCTATGAACCACTGGCGGGCTCCTTAGATGGCGTCCAGCGTAATCTCGTCCCGAACCAATCTTCCGCGCTCCGTCTCCCATTCGTCCTGTGGTGGTCCCTCTAGGAACACGTATTGGGCCTGGTACTGCTTCCAGTAAATCTCTACATAGGAGGTAAGGACCTTCCCCTGGTGGTGCCGCTCGTGGCTTAGCACCTCTTGCCAGAGATGTTGGCAGATCACATCGCACCATCCGAACTCTGTATGATCTGTCATCGGTCCCTGGTGCTGCTTCCGCATTTCTTGCAGCTCCCTCCTGTGTGGTGCGCATGTACGTCATATGTAGGTCTCTATTGATCACAAATCAATGCTACAGCGTATGTTAAACTGTGCGGCGACACAGATGTCATGACTGCGTTTGACGCCGGCCTAAGGGAACACAAAAGGAATAAAGTCTGTATTTGGGGATTTAAACGTGGCGAACGCAGAGAGTCATAGTTTCTTCGCAAAGGGTACAACGTCCGTTCCGTGACACACACACTGCACATTACTGTGAATTTTATTGCTGTGCAGCTCTGAGATGCTCATACGCAGTAATGTGCGGTGAATTTTATTGCTGTGGAGCTCTGTGATACACGGTGTGTGTGGCGACCACAATGCTACCTAGCCAGTCGTCACATGCGGAGGGAGAGTGTACGAGGGGTTACAGCTCCAAGCCTCTAGACTTACTAACTCTACACCCTCTCAGGGCCCCAAGTTTTGCCAACCAAACCCCCCCTAAACCGTACAACCTTCCGTCTATACGCTGCCACCATGAAAGTAATAGGGCACTTTCAAAACCCCCTTAACTGTATATCACCCCAATCCAGGAGACTAACCATATACAGCTAATATACCCAAGGTTATATTCTACAGTAACGCCAAACCGAGCTATTCGAGAAGCGCGAAGCATCTAGAGCAAAAACAGTACTGGGTTACAAAGTTTTAATGGGAAAAGACCAAAATAAAACTTTACACGGTGCCGAGATCACAAAAACGACATACAAAATATAAGAAAATGTGCTAATACCTTTATTACCGAGCAGGCGAATAATACTAGAGCCGGTACCTGCGCTCTTTGTGAGTTTACTATTTTGAGACCTATACATTGGTCTCAAAGGAGGTGAATTGGAGGTGAAATACAACAGATTGCGTCCACTGTGTCATTCTCTGAAGTTTTGCCTGTGCATAACATTCAGGATAGGCAGATGCGCAATAGGGAATTCAATTTGTGGCTTCGGGAATGGTGTCGGGATTTGGCTTTGTGTCCCATGATCGCTCGAATTGGAGCAGAAAGGAACTGTATAAAAAAGATGGTTTGCATCTTACTCATAGGGGAACATATGTTCTCAGTGAGAAGTTCAAAGGTTTCGCAAAGAAATATTTAAACTAGGGGGGTACAAAAGGGTAAAAAAACAATCTGCCCGATTGTCCCCCAAAACTAAATCGGAGGGTGCAAGCAACATGCGGGGGAAAAAAATGACAAGCTCAGAGTCGTGTCTATAAATGCTCGGAGTTTAGTCAATAAAATCAATGAACTGGAGGCAATGATGGCAGCTGAAAAAGTAGATTTAGTTGCGGTTACTGAGACATGGTTCAGTGAGAAAAATAACTGGGACATAACAATACCGGGGTACTCTTTATATAGAAAAGACAGAGAAGGTAGGAAAGGAGGAGGAGTGGCCCTGTATGTGAAAAACAACATAAAAACGAACCAAATAAAAGTGAGCGAGGTGAACATAGAGTCAGTTTGGGTTACGCTAACATTTGGCAATCATACAGTAGCTCGTGTAGGTGTGATCTATAGACCCCCTGGACAAGTAGAAGAGCTAGATAATCTGCTGCTTGAGGAAATAGCCAAAATGGCAATGAAGGGGGGTTATTATCATGGGGGACTTTAATCTTCCTGATGTGAACTGGAAAACCAAAACAGCTGGGTGCACCAGGAGTACAAATATTCTAAACTCCCTACTGGGATTATCTCTAACACAAGTAGTTGAGGAGCCGACCCGTAAAGAGGCCATATTGGATTTAATACTCACAAATGGAGGTTGGTATCGGACGTTGTTGTAGGTGAAAATTTGGGATCTAGTGATCACCAGTCAGTATGGTTTAATATAAGAACAGGGATGGAGCCGCACCACACAAAAACAAAAGTTTTAGACTTTAAAAAAAAATGATTTTTCTAAAATGAGATTTTGTGTGAAGGAGTCATTATCAGACTGGAGGAGTTTTAAAGGAGTCCAGGAGAAATGGGATTATTTAAAGGAAGCATTATTGAAGGCCACAGGCAATTGCATTCGGCTTGTTAGCAAAAACAAAAAAGGGAAGAAACCACTGTGGTACTCTGCAGAAGTGGCCAAAATAGTGAAGAACAAAAAGACAGCATTCAATAATTATAAAAAAAACTCAGGCAAAACCTATAAGATTAGGCAGAAAGAGGCAAAGCAATTATAAGAGCTTCCAAAGCACACGCAGAAGAGAAAATAGCTCAGTCAGTAAAAAAGGGGACAAAACATTTTTTAGATACATAAACGAGAAAAGAAAAGTAAAACAAGGATTAGTTAGATTAAAAACAAAGGAAGGAAGGTATGTAGAAAAGGATAAAAGTCTCGCTGACTGCCTCAATGAATATTTTTGTTCAGTCTTTGCAGAAGAAAAGGAAGGAAAGGGACCTCAGTTAGGAGGAAACACTAACGAGACAATTACATATCAGTTTACAGAGGAGGAGGTTCTAAAGCAACTGTCTAAAGTAAAGACAAATAAGTCAATGGGGCCTGATGGGATCCACCCTAAATTATTAAAAGAGCTCAGTGGTGTAATAGCAAAACCGTTAACAGATTTATTTAACCAATCCTTGTTAACGGGAGTCGTCCCAGAAGACTGGAAATTAGCAAATGTTGTGCCCATTTACAAGAAGGGTAGTAGGGAGGAATCTGGGAACTATAGGCCAGTTAGTCTTACGTCAGTAGTGGGGAAATTAATGGAAACCATGTTAAAGGAAAGGATTGTTGAACATCTAAAAACACATAGATTACAGGATCAGAAACAACATGGGTTTACCTCAGGGAGATCATGCCAAACTAATCTTATTGATTTTTTTGATGGGGTAACAAAAAATAATAGACACAGGTGGTGCAGTAGACATTGCTTATTTAGATTTCAGTAAGGCTTTTGATACTGTTCCGCATAGAAGCTTATCAATAAATTGCAATTTTGAGCTTGGATTCCAATATTGTTGAATGGATTAGGCAGTGGCTGAGTGACAGGCAACAGAGGGTTGTGGTAAATGGAGTTTATTCGGCGCAAGGTCTTGTTACCAGTGGGGTACCTCAGGGGTCAGTACTTGGACCCATTATCTTTAATATTTTTATTAGTGATATTGCAGAAGGTATTAATGGAAAAGTATGTCTTTTGCTGATGACACAAAGATTTGCAACAGGGTTGACGTTCCTGGAGGGATCAGCCAAATGACAAATGATTTAGGTAAACTAAAAAAATGGTCGGAGCTGTGGCAATTGAGTTTTAATGTGGATAAGTGCAAGATAATGCACCTGGAACGTAAAAACCCAAGGGCTGAATATAGAATATTTGATACATCTGAGGGTTGGGATTTAGGGGTATTATTGCAGAGGATCTAATGGTAAGTAGTCAATGTAATAGAACAGCAGGAAATGCTGGCAAGAATGCTTGGAAATGCTGGCAGAATGCTTGGTTGTGTAGGGAGAGCCTGTATTAGCAGTAGGAAAAGGGAAGTGCTCATGCCACTGTACAGAGCACTGGTGAGACCTCACTTGGAGTACTGTGTGCAGTACTGGAGACCGTATCTCCAGAAGGATATAGACATCTTAGAGAGAGTTCAGAGAAGGGCTACTAAAATGGTTACGGCTTGAAGGAGAAAAGTTACCAGGAAAGGCTTAATGATCTTAACATGTACAGCTTGGAAAAAAGACGAGACAGAGGAGATATGATAGAAACATTTAAATACGTAAAGGGAATCCACAAGGTAGAGGAAGGGAGTATATTTAAAAGGAAACAAAGTAGCAAAACAAGAGGACATAGTCTTAGATTAGAGGGGCAAAGGTTTAAAAGTAACATCAGGAAGCATTATTTTACTGAGAGGGTGGTGGATACATGGAACAGTCTTCCAGTAGAAGTGGTAGAGGCCAAAACAGTAATTGAATTTAAGCAGACATGGGATAGGCATAAGGCTATCCTAAACAAAAGATAAATCCAGGTAAAGTATCCATGTAATTGGGCGACTAGATGGGCCAAAAGGTTCTTATCGGCCGACATTTTTCTATGTTTCTAACCAGTGAAATGCGCTGCACCAATTGTTTTATCTCATTTATTCTATGAACATTCCACGGAGAATATGTGAACATCCATCTGAACACAGAGACTTTGCAGTGCGCTGTACCCATTCTTTTTAACCTCTTCTATGGGTTTCTCCAGATTTTAAATGTCCCAGAAGGTTCTTAGAGAAGTTCATCAAACCCAAGTCCTTGGAGAAATGCAAATTGTACTAGTGAGTGTTGGCTATTTGTCCAACACCCCCAACCCATTTGGTTCAGGTATATGGGCCCCCTGGTCAAGTTTCCATTGGGCCCAAGAGAGCAGATCCGATCAGGGGGTTGTAAATACCAGAGGTCTATGCCTGCACACACCCACCATGTCTGCGCACACCCACCATGCCCGCGCACACAGGGCACACACCGTGCCGACCTGCTGCGTGCGTTGAACTCTATAAAAGGGGAAAATCAAACCCTCAGCGCACTTAACCAAAAAACATTTTTTTATATAGGACAGGTAGTTTTTTTGCCATGAAATGTTGCGTTTCCTGCCACCAGAGCTCACGTGGGGGGTCCCCTAAGCACACCCCAACATGTACAACTTATCAGCATTTACACCCTGTACTGTGCTACGGACAGGGTGCGGGCTGTACACACGCCCAGCCTGGGGCCGCTCCTTCTATACTTAAACCCTTTTGGCACAAAAGTATGAGGAGGCAGCAGCAGCCAGGTATGAAGGGGTGCAGAATAGAGCCCCCCCCGCTCTGTGTTATGGACAGAGGGGTCACAGTACTGCACCAGACTGATCCTACGGGGTACCCCAAATCTGGATCCAGAGCGCAGTCTGTGCAAGATAAATCCCCCTATAACCCTCCCCCCCCCCCATGAACCTCTCCCTGCTCAGGATAACCCCCTGATAAATCTCCCCCTGCTAAGGATAACTCCCCGATAACCCCCCTGTTCAGGATAACCCCCCCCGCTCAGGACAACCCACACCCCCAGACGGCCGTCACACACTCCACATAGTGACACTCACATTACGTATAAATCTATACATCACACTATCCAGGACATACTTGAAAACGAGAGAAATCTCAATGTATCCTTCCTGGTAAAATCCTTTATAAATAAATAAATAAATATGTAATATCTGTATTTTGTGACATCATTAAACGCGCAAACCCGTACGCACAGAATGTCCCCCCCCCCCCCCCGTGCGTTACTTTACTCAGTTTCGGGTCATTCTCCAGGAAGAATGTTTATAATAAAAGGAGGTTAAACCGGTCGCCCCGGAGCCTGAGATCAGCTCACGTGCAGATACCTGCGTGTACTGCCAGCCAGCACTCAGAGGTACGTGCTGATCAGGGGCAGAGCGTCACACAGATACCCACCCGGGGTGCCCGTGCCGCACAGATACCCACCCAGTAACCCGGGGTGCCCGTGCCGCACAGATACCCACCCAGTAACCCGGGGTGCCCGTGCCGCACAGATACCCACCCAGTAACCCGGGGTGCCCGTGCCGCACAGATACCCACCGGGGGTGCCCCCGCCACGCACCCTGCAGGAGAACCTGCCCTGATTGCTTCAAAGCCCCGCCCCTTCATTATTTATCTGATATGCTTGTAGTCATGTGACACTGTAACTTTCAGGTCGTCACGGGGGGGGGGTATTTCTCTGAGACATAATGAACAGGGACGCGTCTTATAGGTACAAGAGATTATAAAGTGCTAACACGTTCCATAGCGCTGTACAACAGTCCTGAGCCTCTTGATCGTTGCTAGTCCGTGGCGGGTTTCTCCAGAATAAAGCACCTGTAGACACCACAGGATTCTGGGTAAACCGACAGGTGGCTGACCTGGTAACAGCGGCCGATGCTGTTCACATCCCACCTGAAGTGCTGCCGCTCTGCTACACTTACCTCATTAACACGGAGACTGAAAATCACGAGCCCCCCAAAAAACCCACGCAAGCCTTTACCCATTTGCTCGCCATTAATGGCTTCATGCCGTCCGAGCCGCTGCACCGGTGCCCCAATCTGTAATCTTGTAGATATAGAAACATAGAAAGATGTCGGCAGATAAGAAGCTTTCGGCCCATCTAGTCGCCCAATTACATGGATACTTTACCTGGATTTATCTTTTGTTTAGGATAGCCTTATGCCTATCCCATGCTTGCTTAAATTCAATTACTGTTTTGGCCTCTACCACTTCAACTGGAAGACTGTTCCATGTATCCACCACCCTCTCAGTAAAATAATGCTTCCTGATGTTACTTTTAAACCTTTGCCCCTCTAATCTAAGACTATGTCCTCTTGTTTTGCTACTTTGTTTCCTTTTAAATATACTCCCTTCCTCTACCTTGTGGATTCCCTTTACGTATTTAAATGTTTCTATCATATCTCCTCTGTCTCGTCTTTTTTCCAAGCTGTACATGTTAAGATCATTAAGCCTTTCCTGGTAACTTTTCTCCTTCAAGCCGTACACCATTTTAGTAGCCCTTCTCTGAACTCTCTCTAAGATGTCTATATCCTTCTGGAGATACGGTCTCCAGTACTGCACACAGTACTCCAAGTGAGGTCTCACCAGTGCTCTGTACAGTGGCATGAGCACTTCCCTTTTCCTACTGCTAATACCTATCCCTACACGACCAAGCATTCTGCCAGCATTTCCAAGCATTCTGCCAGCATTTCCTGCTGCTCTATTACATTGACTACTTACCCTTAGATCCTCTGAAATAATAACCCCTAAATCCCAACCCTCAGATGTATTATTATTATTCTTTATTTATAAAGCGCCAGCATATTCCGCAGCGCTGTACAATAAGCACAGTATAGACAGGGTTACAATACATTGAACACCATTTGACAAACAGTACAGGAGGAGATGAGGCCCTATTCCCGTAGGAACTCACAATCTGGGAGGGTTGGGGTTGGAAACAGGAGGAGAGGACTGTAAGGTGAGAGTGATTGATGGTTGCGTCAGTGAGTTGGGGGGGTCGCTTCCCTAAATAGGAACGTTTTAAGGAGCGTTTGAAGGAAGAGAAGTTAGGGGAAAGTCTGACAGTACGAGGGAGAGCGTTCCAGAGAGTGGGGGCTGCGCGTGAGAATCCTGCAGTCTATCATGGGAAGAGGTGATGCGGGGAGAAGCTAGGCGCAGGTCACTGTTTGACCTTAGGGAGCGGGCTGGGGTGTATTTGGTGATTAGTGAGGACAGGTAGTGGGGAGCTGAGTTAGTGAGGGTTGTAGGTAAGGATAAGGATTTTGAACTTAATTCTGCAGTGGATGGGGAGCCAGTGAAGGGACTCGCAGAGGGGAGCGGCAGAGACAGAGCGGCGGGTGAGGTGAATTAGCCTGGCGGAGGCGTTCAGGATGGATTGTAGGGGGGAGAGGCGGGACAGAGGGAGGCCAGATAAGAGATTATTGCAATAGTCGAGTCGGGAGATTACCAGGGCGTGTATGAGTTGTTTTGTGGTGACAGCGGTAAGAAATGGCCGAATTCTGGAATATTACGCAGTTGTATCGGCAGGAGGAGGAAAGAGACTTGATGGGGGGATGAAGGAAAGAGCAGAGTCAAGTGTAACTCCAAGACAGCGAACTTGGTTTGATGGGGAGATGGTGATACCCTCCACCGTGATAGAGAAGTCAGGAGGTGGGGAGGCATTGAGGGAGGAATAAGTAGGAGCTCAGTCTTTGACATGTTGATCTTTAGGTTGTGGGAGGCCATCCAGGAGGAGATGCCAGATAAACAGTCACTGACTTTTGAAAGGACAGGGGAGAGAGATCAGGGGTAGAGAGGTAGATCTGAGTGTCATCAGCATAGAGGTGGTAATTAAAGCCAAAGCTGTTGATGATTTTTCCCAGGGAGGAGGTGTAGATGGAAAAGAGCAGAGGACCAAGGACAGAGCCTTGAGGTACACCAACAGATAGAGGCAATGAGGAGGAGGAGTTACCAGCAAAGGACACACAGAAGGACCTGTTGGATAAATAGGAGTCAACCCAAGCAAGTGCAGTGTCACCGAGACCCAGTATCAAATATTCTATATTCAGCCCTTGGGTTTTTACGTCCCAGGTGCATTATGCACTTATCCACATTTTAAAACTCAATTGTCACAACTCCGACCATTTTTTTAGCTTACCTAAATCATTTGTCATTTGGCTGATCCCTCCAGGAACGTCAACCCTGTTGCAAATCTTTGTGTCATCAGCAAAAAGACATACTTTTCCATTAATACCTTCTGCAATATCACTAATAAAAATATTAAAGAGAATGGGTCCAAGTACTGACCCATGAGGTACCCCACTGGTACAAGACCTTGCGCCGAATAAACTCCTTTACCACAACCCTCTGTTGCCTGTCACTCAGCCACTGCCTAATCCATTCAACAATATTGGAATCCAAGCTCAAAGATTGCAATTTATTGATAAGCTTCTATGCGGAACAGTATCAAAAGCCTTACTGAAATCTAAATAAGCAATGTCTACTGCACCACCTGTGTCTATTATTTCTGTTACCCAATCAAAAAAATCAATAAGATTAGTTTGGCATGATCTCCCTGAGGTAAACCCATGTTGTTTCTGATCCTGTAATCTATGTGTTTTTAGATGTTCAACAATCTGATCAATCCCGGCAGCCCTGCTGGCATCGCCTACTGGAGGACTTCATGGAGCCCTGCTGGAGCTCAGTGTTGGCGGCCCCCCACAGGAGCTCAGCATCAGCAGGCCCCCCCACGGGAGCTCAGCGTCAGCAGGCCCCCCCCCCACAAGAGCTCAATGCCAGCTGCCCTTTCCACACGCTCTTTGTATTCTGTCTTTGCGCCAGTTTTTAAGCCAAGCACAAGCATTTCCTTCCGCAGCGGCAACCCTCACCTTACAGACCATCCCCATGTGTGGCTTTGTGTGCAGATTCAGCAAGACCCTCTGTGCCAACTGGTTTGTTACCCCTTATTAACCCTTCTTGTCACCCCTCAGACTCACAGGTGCGTCCAGCTCTCAGATTTTGTTACCATATGGCGACACGCTGCTTCCCGCCAATCCACTGGCCGTGTCACAGCGGGGAGACCCTCGCAGGCAGCTCCAGTAAAGGTTTACAGGTAGTCGCCGCCAAACGTTTCACATTCTGGAGATAAAAACTCCATCATCTGCTGTAAAACCTCATAAAACTATAAAAAAAAAAACTATAAAAACGCAAGGAATGGTGCACGTCCACCCCACACCCCTCCCCCAGCATGAGGGGGGGGAGAGGCCAGGAATGGGGGTGCAGGGATTCTTTTTTGGGGGTGTTCTCTGCTGGTTTATTTTTGGGGGGTGTTCTCTCTGCCAGATTCTTTTTGGGGGGTGTTCACTGCTGGTTTCTTTTTGGGGGGTGTTCTCTCTTCCGGATTCTTTTGGGGGGGTGTTCTCTCTGCTGGTTTCTTTTTGGGGGGTGTTCTCTGCCGGTTTCTTTTTGGGGGTGTTCACTGCCGGTTTCTTTTGGGGGGTGTTCTCTCTGACGGTTTCTTTTTGGGGGGTGTTCTCTCTGCCGGTTTCTTTTTGGGGGTGTTCTCTCTGCCGGATTCTTTTTTGGGGGGTGTTCTCTCTGCCGGATTCTTTTTGGGGGGTGTTCTCTGCCAGATTCTTTTTGCGGGGTGTTCACTGCTGGTTTATTTTTGGGGGGTGTTCTCTCTGCTGGTTTCTTTTTGGGGGGTGTTCTCTCTGCCGGTTTCTTTTGGGGGTGTTCTCTCTTCCGGATTCTTTTGGGGGGGTGTTCTCTCTGCTGGTTTCTTTTTGGGGGGTGTTCTCTCTGCCGGTTTCTTTTGGGGGGTGTTCTCTCTGCCGGTTTCTTTTGGGGGTGTCTCTCGCTGTTTCTTTTTGGGGGTGTTCTCTCTGCCGGTTTCTTTTTGGGGGTGTTCACTGCTGGTTTCTTTTTGGGGGTGTTCTCTCTGCCGGTTTCTTTTGGGGGGTGTTCACTGCTGGTTTATTTTTGGGGGGTGTTCTCTCTGCTGGTTTCTTTTTGGGGGGTGTTCTCTCTGCCGGTTTCTTTTGGGGGGTGTTCTCTCTGCCGGTTTCTTTTGGGGGTGTTCTCTCTGCCGGTTTCTTTTGGGGGGTGTTCTCTGCTGGTTTCTTTTTGGGGGTGTTCTCTCTGCTGGTTTCTTTTGGTGTGTTCTCTCTGCCGGTTTCTTTTGGGGGTGTTCACTGCTGGTTTCTTTTTGGGGGGTGTTCTCTCTGCCGGTTTCTTTTGGGGGGTGTTCTCTGCTGGTTTCTTTTGGGGGGTGTTCTCTGCTGGTTTCTTTTTGGGGGGTGTTCTCTCTGCTGGTTTCTTTTGGGGGTGTGTTCTCTCTGCCGGTTTCTTTTTGGGGGTGTTCACTGCTGGTTTCTTTTTGGGGGGTGTTCTCTCTGCCGGTTTCTTTTGGGGGTGTTCTCTCTGCTGGTTTCTTTTGGGGGTGTTCACTGCCGGTTTCTTTTGGGGGTGTGTTCTCTCTGCCGGTTTCTTTTGGGGGTGTGTTCTCTCTGCCGGTTTCTTTTGGGGGTGTGTTCTCTCTGCCGGTTTCTTTTGGGGGGGTGTTTTCTGCAAAGTTGTCGTCTGCTCCTTATCTCCGTTTGGGGGGGGGTTCGCCCCTTGACATGGCCCTCCCCCGTTTCTATCGATCCTGGCGGATCACAGCACAGGTGACATGAGGACAGAAAGGGTTAATGGCCAGGTATTTCCCACGCCCAGCTCCGGCACAGCCAGGGCTGAAGGTTTGCCGTGTTGTAGACTTTGCCCGGTGTATGCGGAGATGGATCCTGTTACTCTTTAACCTGCAGGTCCCGCCCCTTGGAGTGCAACACGGGCGTTGGTGAGGAGATGACAGACGCAGCCTCGCTCCGGCACCCCAAATAATCCCCAAACCACCGCGCCGGATAACAACAGGCGTCTGGTACCCAGGGAACACCTGAGACACCGGGCCCCCCCCCACAGAACACCGGAGACACCGGGCCCCCCCCCCACAGGAACACCTGAGACACCGGGCCCTCCCACAGGAACACCTGAGACACCGGGCCCCCCCACAGGAAACACCTGAGACACCGGGCCCCCCCACAGGAACACCTGAGACACCGGGCCCCCCCACAGGAACACCTGAGACACCGGGCCCCCCCCCACACAGGAAAACCTGAGACACCGGGCCCCCCCACAAGAACACCTGAGACACCGGCCCCCCCACAGGAACACCTGAGACACCGGGTCCCCCGCACAATAACACCTGAGACACCGGGCCCCCCCCACACAGGAACACCTGAGAACACCGGGCCCCCCCCCACAGGAACACCTGAGACACCGGGCCCCCCCCCACACAGGAACACCTGAGACACCGGGCCCCCCCGCACAGGAACACCTGAGATACAGATTTATCGTCCGGGGCCACCGGAGACTCCCGCAGGTAACACCTGGGCTTCCCCGGCACAGGCAGCGCCATGGCCGAGTTCCCGTCCAAAGTCAGCACGCAGACCACCACTCCCGAGGCGTCGGGCTCCTCCAGCTCCAGGTTCCTGAGCGTGGACGCCTCGTTCCTCAGATCCATCCCGGGGATCCTAATGATCGTAGAGTTGGTGAGTAACCAGCGGCGCCGAGCCCAGGACCAGCGCCCAGGAAGGGCGGGCATGCCAGCAGGCTGCACGGACTAAGCCATGGCGTGGCAGGAGAGCGACCGGCTTTAACCCCTAGAGTGCCAGGAGAGTGAGAATTAACCCACTGTTGGTACAGTGGAATTTTAGCCGGCTGCCTCCATGTGTTCAGCACAGCAGGGCATAGCATGAGAGCATTAACCCCAAGAACCCCAGGAGCAAAATGCTTCAGAATATTAACCTTCTGAGTGCCACGAGCAAGTTGCTTTATGAGATTAACCCTTTGAATGCCAGGAGCAGGTGGCTTCATTAAAAAAAAACATTGAAGCCACCTGCTCCTGGCATTCAAAAGGTTAATATCATGAAGCAAGTTGCTCCTGGCATTCAGAATATTAACCCTTTGAATGCCAGGAGCAAGTTGCTTCAGAATAGTAACCCTGTGAATGCTAGGAAGGTATGTCAGTCTATTAACCCTGTGAATGCTGGGAAGGTATGTCAGTCTATTAACCCTGTGAATGCTGGGAAGGTATGTCAGTCTATTAACCCTGTGAATGCTGGGAAGGTATGTCAGTCTATTAACCCTGTGAATGCTAGGAAGGTATGTCAGTCTATTAACCCTGTGAATGCCAAGTGGAAGTGAGAGAAGCATATTAACCCAGTAAAGGCACCTTAACCCTTTTTGTACTGGAAGCACAGTGGAGTGTAGTACATTAACCTTTTAACTGCCAAGACAGTGAGTTGTTTGAGCTTCTGCACCTGTTTACTCAATGCAGGAGGTTGATGGCAGGTGAGGCACAGAGCGGGCATCACAATGAGAAGCCCAG